>JAOYSI010002859.1:0-48771 GCA_025775065.1 Hiodon alosoides
TGGGTGCTCCCCTGGGTTTTGTGTGTTGGGGTTGGGTGGGGGTTTTTGGGGGGGGGGGGGGTGGTTGTGTGGGGGGGGGGTCTGGTGGGGACGGGTCTGAAATGGTGGGGGCTGACGGAGCAGGCTTGGGGGAGCTGGGGGGGGCACAGGGCGCAGCAGCGGAGGGGGCTGGGAGAGAGGAGGGGGGGTCTGGGTAGAGCTGGAGTTGCAGGCCGTGTTGCCGCTCACAGGAGCAGGGGAGGGTGGCGACACTCCAGTCATCTGGATCTGAGAGAACAGAGGGGGAGAAAATCATTTCTGTGGAGTAAGTAATGAGACCTTCACTGTCACTCCTCCATCCCTTCCAGATGATCTCACCTCCTCCTCATCAGCGCCTCCTGGCATCTCTCCCTCAGTCCCGGTCAGGACCTTCATGTCCTCTGGCTGCCCAGCCTGCACCTCCTGCTCTGCCTGCCACTCCCGCAGCACCTCCTCCAGGTTAAACCGTCGCCGGTAACTGACGAAGAAGGAGCTGACCTGGGCCATGGTTTTGTTCCCGATCACCTCAGCGATGGCAGCCAGGTCCCGGCCGTACCGCCGGATGGCTGAGGAGAGGAGAGGAGAGGAGAGATCCACAAACGCTCCCTTTAACATTTATTTTCTCTGGGCTTGTAAGACCTGAATTGACTCTTAACCCCAATTACCACCAGTTTGTGGGTTATAAGGATTTTAATGATATTATCCAAGTGGTAGAATTTACGATGGTTAAAGAAATGCATTTTACGGTTGAACATCCATATGAACCATACCTTGGCTGACGATGTGAGGACTAGAAGAGGTTACAGTAAGCCTCTCACTCACCTTGTACAGCCAGGAGCTGCTCCTCGGTGGTCCAGCGGGAGTTGATCTTGGGGGTGGGCTGTAGGAGAGAATAACAAACAGATTAACGTACGGCCGGTCCGCTGCCCTTCCCGCCGGCCCATGGCACGGGACACGTCCTGTCCAGTCACCGTACCTCAGTCGGGCGCATTGTGTCAATCCCTCCGTCCAGGCCTTGCTTTGTGCTGCTGTTGACCTGTTTGATGTTCTGAACCTGAGTAAAGTGCAAAGGGGCGACGCAGTCAGTCCTAAAGCACTGCTCTGTCCATTGGCCAATATCTTCCAATTACACCAGTCGCCTCAGGTTCCAGCATCCAATACTACAAGCGACATTTTTCGGACCGAAACCCCACGGACCCCCAGCTACCTGTCTCTTTAGCGACACCAGCTGGGCGTCCAGTCGCCTGAGCGCTGTGGCTCCCGTCTCGGGGGACGCTGACAGGGACGCAATGTCCTCCTGGATGATGTGCATGCCCTTCGGGGGGCGTCGACGAGCCCGGAGGGGATGGTGCCGATACTGCGCGCCCTGGTTCTCCTTTCGTACTGGACCGGACCTTCCGGAAGCACCCCTCTCTCCCCCACCCGCACTATTGGAGCTCTGCTTCAAAGGGAGGGGCAGTCGTGGGACATGTCAACATCATGTAACGTGCAGCAGAATCCAACGGCTTGCTCTCGCTTAGATCCTGGGGTTATATTACATACAACGGAACAGCTCCCAGTGGAATGGAGCCGAACTGCAGGAACATTAACTACAGGATTCAGTGAATGCAAGCAGAGGCACACAGACTTGAAGGATTTTTTTCTTGTTTAAATATTTACTTCTTTCTTAGCATCAACTTCAAAGTCGCTGTCGCTTCCCGCCTCTCCTTCTTCCATCTCGTCATGGCTGGAAGACAGAGTAGCTCGATCAGGGGATCGGGGGGGAAACTTCTGCAATTTCTCTGACTGCCACTCATGCATCTCCTTTCCACCTCATTCAGCACTTTCTGATTCTTGCCCCAGCCCCCTCACCTGTCGTCCTTTTCCCTCTTGCTCACCAGGCGCCGGGCCTGTCTATCCATCACGCTGGTGCGGGTGCGAGTCTTCTTCCAGGAGTAATAGTACTTCACCAGGCTGGAGATCAGCTTGTCGGGCAACTTGAAAGACAGCAACACGATTACTGAGGGCTGGCGCTTTCAGTAACTGTATTGCATTAAATGAGGGTCCAGAGGTCGGCGGTTGGTACCCCGGTCCCCCTCACCATCTGCTGGATGCGGTGGAAGCTCTTGCCATGGAAGCTGAAGGCCTGCTCAAACAGAACCTTGTCCTCCACGGTCCACTCCTCCGGGAAGGGCGTGAAGTTGGCCAGGTCGGCCAGAGACTTCTCCACATCGTGTTTGTGCCAAAGGAGCATGCCCAGTGCCTGGGGGGGTGGAAGGGGCAAAGCCAAGCATTGATTACGGTTTCAGCGGAGCTACGAATCAGCACCAGTAGTGTTCCCCAAGAAAAGACTTCTCTTTTAAATAATGACGAATATATATTATATAATATTATATAATATTCACTGGTTTAAAAATTACCAGAATACTACTATCAACAGCCATTTAAAACATGGGAGGTATGAAGACGCTCTTACACCTGTAAACAGTGCTCAGAAAATGTTTAGTTTAAGATGTTTTTAGGATCGGTATGGATTTTAGAAGCCCAACAGCACAACCAACTACTTGATGCAGCAGTGGGGAATTCTCAAGGGCCGCTGTGTGAGGGCCAGAATCTGCCACCTCACACTCAGTGCCACTTTGGCACAGGAGTTTTGGAGGTTTAAAGCTCACATCTTCAGCCGATTATGACCAGAAGAGCACAATTGGCAAAGCGCCGCACGGGCTTGGGTGGGTTAAATTGGCAGAGAGCACCAATAATTTATGATTAATTGAGCTATTGGCTGAATATGGAGCCTGTATTTGACATATTTTAATAGTTGTTTGCGGTAAAAATCTAACAGAATTGCTTGTGTATGTTCGCCGGTGGAAAAAAATTCATGCTTTTTTAAATACTTGACTTTAAAATAATATTACCAATTTAATTTGTCATTCAACTGGTTTAGTCTCATCAGGCTTGGAAATACCACAATTGAACAGCTGATTATTAATTAACACGAGTATGCATTTAGAATTATAGAAGTTTTTTTTTTTTTATTTAAATGAACAACTGGGGCAACTGCTATCTATAGTATGTTAGGACAATGACACACTGGGCACAGAAACGGTTACCAGGAAGAGCCTTTGATTGGAACACGTTGACTCTACCTGTTCCATGTTGTAGCCATGTTTCTCCTTCGCCATCAAAATGTACTCATCCACTGAAAAAGAGATGGTGGAATAGGGGATGAGGATTGCATTTGCAATGCATGTCGACTGAACAGAGGAAATCCACCAAGGACCATCTCTTACACTTTGTGTCAGACACCATGATGTTGGGAGACCAGACCAACATACTCCTCTGATCCTTCTCACTGTAACGAGCTGGACTGTCTGGACCAAAAAAGAAAAAAGGGTAGTTTTAGCATTAATTACTTTATCTTAGTCGCTAGTCTAGGTGAGTAATCTATACAAGGATAAATGCACTCAACCAGATTAAATCACACACAACCGTTTGGCTTCAGATGATTACACCTCACACAGGGCCCTTTGCACCAGTTTACGGCTTCAGATGATTACACCTCACACACAGCCCTTTGCACCAGTTTACGGCTTCAGATGATTACACCTCACACACAGCCCTTTGCACCAGTTTAAGGCTTCAGATTACACCACACACACAGTTGCACATTATTGAGCCCTATCACTCTACATTTTAATGCACAAGCCCCCGCCGTTTTATCCGTACCAGGTTTAAACTCTGGAATCTGGGCCTGGTAGTCTCCGCCAACTCGAATCATGCTGTCTGGAGAGAAACAGTTAAAAGGGGTTACTCCCTACCGAGAGGAGATGATGAGAGAAAAAGTTTTACTGGACCTTGGATGACAACCAGCCTACAGCTATGTATTACTTGTTGGAATCAGGGAGTGCATTATTATATAATAAAATATACATGTTAAAATATACAGTACAGTAAATCTAAACATATACAGTAATGTAACACGTGTCAATGGAATAAATTTGCTCTAATGTCCGTGCGTGGACACCGCAGGGATGAAGTGAGCGGCAGTCTGGTCTGGTAATAACCGTACCGTGCGCGTTGTCCTCATCACTGCTCTCCTCCTCAGAATGTTGGCTGTTGCCGTTGGTGACCGTCTTAGCCCTGCTTCGGGATAGAACCCCGGACCCTGATCTCTCCATCACTGAAGGCATGGTTACCTGGCCACACAAAATGCAAAGTTACATCTGCTATTAAGCCTAATTGGGGACCAATATATAATATTCGTTAAGCCATTTATGCAGCAGCTTTTTGTGCAGAACAACATTCAAAAACAATTTAATATAAAAAATGGCTCCAAGTCCAAAAACGTAAATGTATCTCAAATATCATCACACATGGTTCTCTTTTTAAAAATAAAAAAAAGCACAACACTTTCAGCGAGAAACACAAACTAAAAAGTGATACCGAAACAGAGTTAAATAAATAGAAACGCAAAGAGAACGGGCAAAAACTACATTTTCGGACAGAATACATGCAATTCACCATTTGCCCCTTTGTCTCCCCTCGCCGCACTTCTCATAGGTATATGAAATCACTCCGGATCCTCGAGTTGATCATATTTGAGGCCGAACGCAATGAGTGCCTATTGTTTCGTTAGGGCATCCTCAACGCAGAAACCGAGTTCAAACGCCTGCACAAAAAGTTCTCAGTTTTCTAATAGGAAGTTCAGACTTCGACGTGTAACACTCATAGTTTGCTAGTAACCGTTCTCCAGCGACCGGTCCGACATTTGAAGAGGACAAAAACAAGAGCATAAGCAGGTTAACGGTCCACTGGACGTAATCACTAAGAGAACATATTCAATGAAACTGGGATGTAAATCGGTTGGTTTAGCACGAAAGGAATGTTTAAATTTGTTTTAACTTAACATATCCAACTGCTCACCAAAGAACTTTAACTTTACAAGTGTACTTTTTATTTGTTCGTTTTTTGCAGACAAAAACTAATTTCGTTTGTTAATACGCAATACCCAGTGTCTGTATACATAATTACAGTAAACAGTATATTGTACTTACTCTATATCGGTGTTTTTTTTACTAATTGGCTTGAGTAGTTTGTATGCGTTTAGATTCTATAATAGCGGACCTGACTCAATAACTTAACATTATTTCCAATAAATCTATTTCTTTAAGTATTGGTCCTAGGAACGCGCGACGCTAACAAGTTTTCATCCCAACCAACCTCAGTGTCTGATTGGCCTATTATTTGAGTGCTGGTCGTGGGCCGACATCCCTTAACAATCATGTGCTTTAAGGCTTCAGTAAAATAAATTGTTGGGGCTGATCTAATAAATTTAAAAAAATAATATTTGTCATATTTGTTAATTGCCTTGCACTGACGCGTACTGAGCAGATACGTTAATATGTTAATTTTATATCAATAACCCAAAGTATCGATACGAACAAGCTATATTTTGATCCTTTGTTGTCCTTTCTAATCTACTACAACTTTTCATTTTGACTAGTAGCCTACGCTTTGACTTTCGTCCAGTGACTAATTAAAATAAAACATATCCTGTATGCTCCTGGACGCCTGTGTTATCAGACTCATCAGGTCTAAAAAAAATATTAATATTAAGTGTTTTGGCTTTTTTGAGAGCCCTGGTCATTCTGCATTTTCCCTTTACCATCTGTCTTTTCATCAACAGTTTTACTGCGCTCGTCGTCACAGTTCCAATGCCTCACTCAGAATAAACAGTACGACAAAATTATTTAAAGGGAATGTTCAAACCAACGTGTGTCTGGACCTGCCCGGCAAATAAATAAATAAATAAATAAATAAATAAATGGATACATAGCCGAATAAAATATCAATCACCTTTCGGTTGTCCCTCCTTCCTTCCTTTCGTCCTCCAGTTGCAGCCTATAGTTCAATCCTTGTTTTATCCCTAACCCCTTTTCCTTTTCTTACAATTTTCGTTGTAGCTTGTTAGCTAGTTCGTAGCTGACTAGCGAGCTAGCTGGTTCTTAATTTTTTAACTTGGTTCTAACGGTTAGTTGTAACTGGTCCACAAAAATCGTAAAACAAACTGCAACGCAAATGCACATAAGACGAGCGACATGCATTCACCAACTATCTTCCCCACACACATATTCCATACCCGTACAATGAAATCGGTTGGATAGTTTGTGCCTGTGTGTGCCGGGAGCCTCAGTACACCCCCCATTCACACGTAGAATCCAACCCGCCGCCTGCTCGCCTCAACTAACTTCGATGTCAAAAAAGTAGTTCCTCCCTTCTGGAGGCAATGCCCAACGTTGTTCAGGTATAGCTTTCCATCAGATTCACAGTCGTTACTTTTCACTTGTAATATACATATTTTTTGTGGGATTTTATAACATTTGTTTCAAAATTCCCTTGCACTGATTTAAACCATATTTAAAGGGGAAGTGATATCTTACTGGGTATAATAATAACATTAATTGTAAAATTAATTGTTTGTAAATAAATGACAATGGGTGTGTGTTATTATTTTTATTCAAGTTCATCAACCAGCTGCTAAATAAGGCGGATGCCGATCTGGACCTATTTTCCTGTATGAATGCGAAGGGATTCGCCAGCTGTACATCTATGTACTTAGGTCGTCCAGACTTGCGGTAATGTATGCAGGGAGGGGGGCAGAAAACACAGAGGAAAAACAATTTATTCTACTAAATGAATACTAAGCCTCACGCCGTTACTTTGGCCTCTCCGAATCTTAGTCAAAGTTAAGACATGCAGAAGAGTTGCAACTAGCATGTATACCTCTACCAATGTCTGTATAATCACAGGCATTTGTGTGAGATCACTGTGGCCATGACAGGTTTTTAAATCAATGCACACGGGTCTGACCCAGACTGGCACGGACCCAGGCATATCACACACATTGATGTCCTGAGCAGATGACGATCTGTGTCTTTCAAATCCCAGACAAAGGACTGCAGACAATCACGTAAATGCCGCAGTTCTCTTCTCTCCGCCCCTGCCGTGCCACGATTTCCAACCACCTGTGCCGTGTCCCAGTCGTCGTTAGTCTAGTCTACCTCCACCCTGCCTCTGGATATCGTTTTCACTCTCAGGCGCTGTACGCGCGCCTTTGCCTTGCAACCTCCATCACCTCTTAGATCCCCCCTCCCTTTCCTCAGCTCCATCTCCCCTTTCATCAAAGCCAAGACAGCGACTCCGAAGGCCTGTGGTATACCAGTCAATCTAATTTTGTCTGTTCAGTTTCGCCTGCTCCGAATTACAAGCGGGTATTTACCGGATATGCGTGTATGGACTCAAAGAAGAGATGGAGTGAGTTAATCGCTGTTCGCTGTTTATACACATTATTAACCATACTGACCACACCTGTCCGTTAGCTAAAAAACGTTAACTAGATCTTTATTCAAAATTTGTATCACTAGTTGTCGACTATTACGTAATGATTTAGAAGAGGGAAACCCCTACTGAACAATAACAGGCGCATTTTGTGAAACAGGAGCGCATAGTCAAAAGTTCGCTAGAGCTAACTGCCACGGGGGGGCTGACGTGCATCCGGAGGAGAACTCGGTGACCCTACCACTCCAAAAAAAAAAAAAAAAAAAAAAAGGCCACCTCCTCGTCGCGAGACAGATCACCCGAAGACAAAGAGCAGGGGCGGGGTTTAGGGCAGACCATCTGCCCGTGAATGAAAAGTATGTGTGCGGGTAAGGGTTCATTGTTTGAGGACGAGAAACACACACTCACGGAGCAAAGACAACTGGGCACAGGCAGGCACGCGCGCTTTCGCCGTCGACAGTAGAAAAATAAATGGATACGCCGATAATCTTATGCTGACGATATCCACAAAAATTGTAACAGTCCATTTAATAGGCCGTTTAATGATCTATTTTTAGAAAATAAAAAACCCTAGGCCTGCACTGTGTATAAAATAAAATTCGTGTTAAATTCATAAATTGGAGAGTCGATCGGGTAAATCCTGTTGTCATACACAATTCTGCATGGTGTTACTTGTTCACAGAACTTCCTCCCTCTGGAGAAAAATCAGTAAACGGCCACCCGGTGGATATATACAGAATGACACATAAGATTTGCAGCGGTACGCAACCTTGGTCCTCCATAGCCGGATAACATGTGGGTTTTCGTGAGACCATTAATTTAGAATCTGCACACATGGAGATGCGCGGTTTATAATCAAAATCGTTATTATTTTTTCCATTAAACAATTAATAAGTGAGGTAGAACGAACATCCAAAAAACACCCTGGCCCTCGAGAACCTGAGCTGAGTACCACGGTTCTTGAGTGTTCCCAATCTGGGTCTCGGTCCCAGCTATTTAACTTAATATAACCGAATAATTAACAAACGCCCCTTGAAAATAGGGTGGAAAAGCTGTTACTTACTTGGTAGTAGGGTATTATAAATTATATAGAGGTTATGCAGTGGATTATATATGAATGCGATGAGCGGATTTATTTTAGTCCCAGCCATAGGAAGAAAAGCTAAATTGGTACGTTTATCTTTCTAGAGCGCTACGTGAACATGGCGTTATTGTGTTTCAAGGGTCGTGCATGGGGTTTTCTTCTCATTATAAAAGGCAGGGTAAGAGTAACTAAATAAAATAAATTAAAGCGAGAACTACTCCGTCTACCTAAACCAGTCAGTGGCAAGTAGAAATACCACTTAACCAGTCATTGGCAATAGTGTCTAAATCTTACGGATGTAATACCAACTACTCGTCTTCTTTTCCCCCTCAAATTCTAACTAGTCTTGTTGGATAAAATATTAAATAGTAGTTGCACCAAATGTCTTATTTTATTAAAATTCTGTTTTAATTTGTAACCAAACTTTTGTAATTCTTTTTTTTTTTTTTAGTTGGTGTTTTTTTGGTGAACTTGTATGGGCAGGATGACAGGCAGTGGCGGCCGGCCAATAGAGGGCGATAGGGCGCCGCCCCCCGAGCCACACAGGCAAAATAATAATAAAACTAATAATAATAAATGATATAAATTGATATAAGAATATAATATGATATGATAGAAAATCATCAAAATATATGCTTTTCCCCCCATATTACATGTCCACCCTCAGCCTGTCCGCATGTATAAAGTCTTGTCTGGGGCGATAAAAGGATCGCCCGCAGGAGGCGGGTCTATGTAGCAATTTAGCCAATAAACATATTCAAGATACGACATAAAATTTAGCCAATCAGCGCCCTCAAATCTAATCCGAAAGACGAGCCACTGCTATAGTCAGGACTGGTCAGTAGGGGCGCCATTTTAGCTACATGATAATAGCGAGCTTAATTATCGCCGCTTCTAGACCCAACCCTTACTCTGTAAAATCTCTCATAGAAAGTCTTTGAGAGGAAAACATTAGCGGAAAAACTTGAGGTAAAAGAGCAGGGCCCAAATCATCCTGACCTCGCAATTAGACAGCAGGCTAGCGATAAAGGGAAGCTAATACATTATTTTGATTTCCGTGCTTGCTTTTTAAAATGGACAGCTACGGGAGTGAGAGATACTCCTTGAGTAGATGTACTCAAACTTTGACTGGTAGTGTACATTTGTTAATGTTGAGCTCCAGTGTGGTGTTTTTGTGTATAGTTGACATTTAAAAATAAATCTCAATTCTATGTGTAAGAGGTCAGTTGACATTTAAAAGATTATTTATTATTTTTGAATATTTGACCGTTCACCCAAGAATAGCAATTCTGTCATCATTCACCCACCCTCATGTTGTTCCCAACCTATATGAGTTTCTTTCTTCTGCAAAACACAAAGAAGATTTTTGTCCATATAATGGAAGTGAAATGGCACCAATGTTGTTTGGTTACCAACATTCTTCAAAATATCTTCTTTTGTGTTCCACAGAAGAAAGAAAGTCATACAGGTTTGGAACAATATGAGAGTGAATGAATGATGACAGAATTGTAATTTTTGGGTGAACTATTCCTTTAACTGTTTTTCTTAAACTTTCACGTTTGGCATTAAATCATACTGGAATGTGTACATTTATGTTTTAAAAAAATGTAATGTAAGACACCGAAAAAGAGAATTAGTTAAAACGTTGGCGATAACGATAACAAAGTTGATATAGAACAATGCATAGCAAATGCACTATGCAGTAAACTCAGTTAGTAAAACAATTAAGAGTCAATATAGGTATTGAGTTGTCAGTAAACAAATAGGTAGAATTTAATTATTTAAGTAATATAAAAAGTTACATTAAAAAGTATAAAGGTTATATGTGCCCCCTCTTTGTTTAAAATTGAACTGATCTAGTGATCACTTAATTATAAGTGATCTTTTCAACACATTTCTATTAACTTATTTCATTTGGTGAGATTATTATAGACACAAATTTTCAAACAAGCATGCATTCGTAGTTATTTAGATTATTACATTGAGATAATTAAGTTTTTTAATATCCCGGAATTCCATGTCAGTTTTACTTTAGTTAAGCAGTTTTGCAATCCTTATATATCAGTGGCAGATACTAGCAGAAATACATTCCTGCTTAAAGACATGCTTAGATATGGGAATGTGTCGTCCTCACCCCACCAAAACGGATGGCAGTCAACGCATAGCGCCGCTTTCTACTTTAGCAAAGGACATTCAGATATCTTATTTTACTACATTTTAATGTCTAACTTCATTGACACTGTTGCCGAAAACGATTGTAGCAAGAGGAAGTACCGGAGTGCATTGGTTGACCCTTAAAAACAGTGTCGTCATTTCCCTAATAGTAGAAGAGGAAACGATTTTTGTGCTAATGTTGGATGGAGCGACAGAAAGAAAGAAAGAGAGAAACAGAAAGGGAGAGGGAGGGAGAAAACGGAGAAGGAAGAAGGAGTAATTGTGGTCACAACATTTGGCGCCAATCTGGCGTAAAAATCAAAGAGGATTCGATATCTACTACAGTTGATATTTTGTACTAAGACATTTGTTAGCTAATTAGCTCTGAGGTTATTTTATCCACGAAAAGCCCCCACTCAAGCAAAACAAACATTCAGATAGCTTGCTTGCTAGCTAGCTAGCTAGCTAAGTGCTGTAGCTAGCTAGATAGCTAGTTAGTTTATTGACGGTGGTCGTCTAAATACGAGGATATGGGGGTGAGTTGGTCTATCTGTTTTTACGTAATTAATATGCGTGCAGCAGTCTGAACAAAGAAAATGCATGTGTTCAAATTCCTTATCCCTTGGGATCGAAAATGCATGATGGAGAGCAAGAAAGCGCGAATGATGACGATCGCACTGTTTGACGGCGAGCCAAAATTACTAAAAATAACTAATTTTACATCCATGATTCACCCGTTTTGCACTCTCCTTATCTACTGTTCTATTCTTCTCGGGCATTTTGGTTGGATTCTTTCGTCCCTTATTGTGGCGTTAATTGTTTTTTAACGTCAGTACAGCTTGGTAACTATATTAGGCCACGCAAAACATTTCCTTTGAGAGTGCTCTTTTAATTTGTTCAAATAAATAAAACTGACTTTTTTTCACGTTGAGCTAATAAACTATATCTCAGCTGGAGTGCATGCTCATGCAGTCCTTCGTGTCTTAAGTTCAGTATCGTTTCTATAGCACCGTATGTCTGTATTTGTGTGGTTTTGCACGTTGCCTTATTGGAACTGTTTATTACTGTTAAATAGACGGGCCAATCGACACAGAATTAAGTTGACCTAGTATCTGTTAAGAATAGGAAAAAACTGCAACATTGTTGAAACTGTTTGATTTCGCTAGGACCACATCTGTACTTGTATTCTAAAATTCCGTTATCGGCAGTGTATTTCCTACTGGCCGCATTTACTTTTTTGTGTCCCGATTTTGTCGTTTCTTATTTTAGTTATAAATGTTTTATACCCCTTTATGTACCCCTTCTTCCCCTTTATTAGGTTGTAAAAAATTCTGCTTGAGTGTTTTGTGACCACCCCACGGTGTGGCTAATGGGGCCATTGAGTTTTGTCACTGTATTTGTCACTCCCGATTGGATAATTGCAGCATGGTCTCCTCGGATGCCCCTAAAACAATAACAGATTTTGAAAGTGTTTGTAGGTGAGTGAAGCCAGTAAAGTTCTCTCTATGCCACAGAGGAAGTCAAACCGAGCCAAGGAGAAGAAGCAGAAACGCCAGGAGGAGCGGGCGGCGATGGACGCAGTGTGTGCCAAGGTGGATGCGGCCAACAAGGTACTGTGGGCACAACCGCATATGCTGGGCCAAAGGACTTGTTGGAAATGTCATGGTCTGTCTCAATGTTTTATTTCATATACAGCACTTGGTTTAAGTGTTTGTGTTTCTTCAGCTTGAGGATCCTCTGGCTGTTTTCCCCGTCTTCAAAAAGTACGACAGGAATGGGTAAGTGGCCTTTTTCACTGGATGCTAGGCACTGGGCATATTTTAGTGTGCCAATGTGCCCAGTTCAAAGTAAACGCTAAAAATGGCGGTTTGCTAATTTTGTCTACCACTCTGGAAAACTGGCAGAGCTGGTTAAAGACAGAAGTGACCAGGTTTCTCTTTAATTCCTCTGACCTCGTCTCCTCCAGGTTGAACCTACTGATAGAGTGCAAGCGTGTGTCTGCTCTGAATCCCAGCACGGTGGATTGGGCCTATGAACTCACCAAAGCGAACATGCAGAATCTGTAAGAACTGATTATTTTAAAGCTGGGTTTTAGGCTTTGAATTTAAGAGACTGGCGACTGCCGTTTTGCTGTGTGACGTAGTGAAACGGTACATAGTTTCCACATCGGTGGAACAGCTTTGAGCTCCCATGTGTTGAGTTTTTGTGTTTCAATGCTAACCAAGAAATTCTCGCTTTCAGTATGTGTTCAGTTCTGTTTAGCGCTTCCTTTCCGTAACTGGTCAGCACTCTCTTTCCGCAGTTATGAGCAGAGCGAGTGGGGCTGGAAGGAGAGGGAAAAGAGGGAGGAGATGAAGGATGAGAGGGCGTGGTACCTCTTGGCTCGTGACGGGGATTCCACCCCCATCGCTTTCTCTCATTTTCGATTCGATGTTGAGTGCGGGGAGGAAGTGCTCTATTGGTGAGTGCAGAATGAATGGGTAAAGTGTTGTTTTTATCCCCCGCCCCAAAAGTGTCACTACTGGGAGTTTTTTCACGTGCTTGGTGTGGTTATCTGGGGTTAACTCACAACTCTGTAAATGACTGCCAGTCAGTGTATGTTAAAGACATGGTCTAGCAACTAGTCATGCTGCAGCCTGCTCATTGATTTAAAAAAAACAACAAAACATTGGAATTGCTAAAGCTATTTTTGGTAGAATACGTAGATGATGAATGGAGGAAGGACAGCTGTTCTCAACGACATTGGGAAGTGTATGTATTAGGCACTGGATAAAAAAAGGTAGAAAAATGGCAGATTTAAACCCTTCTTTTTTCCAAATATGATAGACAAGGAATTTCAGAGGGGAAGCATGTTTCACAAAGCACTTTAGTGAAGCTATGGGTCCAGTGGAATATCAGACAAGTTTGGCTTTGCCAAGGTTTTTCTGATGAGTGTAAGAATATATAGTGGTAACTCAAGGGGCTCTGGCTTTACTATGGTTTTACCTGGAAGTTGTCCTTGATAACGGCCTCACATTTCCTGCATCCAGATTCTGAGCAGGAAAAGTGTTGTTAAAGCTCTAATGGAGGCCATGCTGGACTTCCTGCATGTGGTGGAATGCTGGCTGTCGGTGAGCTAATGCTAGGATGCTACCTTCTTTTCAGTTATGAAGTGCAGCTGGAGAGCCGAGTGAGGAGGAAAGGTCTCGGCAAGTTCCTCATTCAGATTCTGCAGCTCATCGCTAACAGGTATTAACTCCTTCGTGTGCCTGGGGTCACAGTGCCAAGGACACTGAACCGGGCACCGAAGTGCCATAGGTTCTAATCCTGAGGAGATCATTTATGTTGTACTCTTAACCAGGCAGCTCTAATTTTGCAAAGCGGTCCTTAGAACCGCTGCCTAACTAGACTAACCCATGGACTGGGCCTAACGTGGACTATGTGTATTGTGGGTGGATAACCAATCAAAACGGTGATAAACGAAAGACAAGGCATCTCCACAATCTGATGGGGAGGGGAATAAAAGCAGTTCCCTTGGTTACGGGTACAGTCCCTTATCCCTGTGACATGTCCAGTGTTCCAGGCTTCCGCTGCAGGGCTTTGAAACGATTTTTTAACCTGTATTTTAGACAGACAACTTTGTTCCCTCAGGAAGGGGCTGCCAATGGCCACATCATAATGACACACAACCAAAACCAAGTATTAAAGCGTGAAGGAGTAGAAACAGTAGAAAAATATCTCTTAGTGTGAAGGTGGAATGCACTGCTGTTCTGCAAGCAGAGTGCTTGATCAAGACAAAAATATGTTTTTTTTACTGAGGCAAGGGGACTGCTATACTCTGGATATGATGATCAGTGGCCCTGTTCGGCTCCATTAGCAAACCCTTAAACAAGTTTTTTCCAGTAAAAAGCTAAATATTTGAACCAAGTACAATTTGTGCCTCCAAAGCGAATGGGTGAACTAATCAGGACCTCTCCTGCACTGTCTCCATCCAGCACACAGATGAAGAAGGTGATGCTGACAGTGTTCAAACACAATCATGGCGCTTACCAATTCTTCAGGGAAGCCTTACAGTGAGTCTTGATTTCCACTCCCTGCATGACAACCAGCTGTGACATCACAACTAGGGGAAGTGTTGCTTCCACATTCCGGAAGGAGCAGGGGAGCGAAATGCTGGCAGATCGAGTTGCCTTGCAGTTGGCAACTCAATGAAACAAGCTGGATTCTCTGCTCATCGATGCTAAGTGCTCCGTTTTCTCGCAAACCAGTGAGCTGTCCAAGGGCACGAGTCTTGCTAGTTACATGTTAATGTTTCTCACGCTACACAGTGTTTGTGGAAGTGTCTGGTCTCTCTCTCGCCCTCTGGTTTGCACTGCTGATAAGATGGATTTTCAGATTAAATCATTGTGTCCCCTTTTCCTCCCCAAGGTTTGAGATTGACGACACCTCGCCCAGCATGTCCGGTTGCTGTGGGGACGACTGTTCCTACGAAATTTTGAGCCGAAGGACGAAATTTGGGGAGGCTGGGGGCCACGGACATGGCGGGGGCCACTGTGGGGGCTGCTGCCATTGAGGGAGGGGGAAGCGGTCAATAGGAAGGGGGCGGGTGGTTTTACTGTTCTCATACACCCCACAATCCCTCGTCTTCACACATCTTAAACACCCATCGCTTTACTTTTTCAGTTGACCCCTCCTTCCTGATGGGTTTTTTTTTCTTCTTGTTTTTCAAAAAAAGAAATGGATGACCCAAACTTCTACAGCTGGGTGCTGAAGCTTCTCCAGGTCCAGCAGAGCTCATTTCTTATGATCAGCCTGTATGTCCTTCAGACACAGGTCACTTTGTACTCTTATCCAAACCTGATCTGTGGCTTCAGCCCAAGGAGCATTGGGGCCATTTCTGTTTAAAGTTTATCCAGGCTGCGTAGAGTGACAATTTAAAAAATTAAAATAAATAAAATTGGTTTATGTGGTTAAATTTATATAATTTTTAAAAATCTTTAAATCTAGATATTATGCTAACTGGTCTATTGTCTCAGGTCATGAAACGGTAGAAACTTTAAAAACAGGTATGCTGGAAGGGGGTAATCTGCTTTTGGGGGGAGATGAGAATTTTGGAAGGGAGGAAATGGGGTTGATTAGTGTACATTTTCTTGGAATTAGAAATATTTGGTTTTAAAATGACTTTCATTGTGTTTTTTTATCCTTAACCATGGTTTTGTTATAGTGTAGAATCTCTTGTCCTCATCCCGCCTTTGGTCGTTTTGTATTGCCCTTATTTTCTTTAATATTTTTTTTCCTTATTGACAAGATTTTCCTCCACCGATTAGTTACTTAATACGGAAGATCACCTTTAAACATAAAATATGTTTAAGAGAAGATTAATCAAGTCTTGTGCTTTTTAGTTTCTTGTAATAAGGAAGGGAAATGGTGACATTCTTGGCTTGTCAGTGTTATTTGTATGTTACAAATAAAGGAAGCTTGTTTGATGACTGACCAGTTGAGACATTTTTCTTCATGAAGTTTTTCCTGTGTAACTTCGATTGTGTGAAACCTCAAAAACTCAAAAATTAAATCTATTTCAGCCAATGATATCCATTTACCAACGCAATTAATATTATTCCTATTTATCCATGGTTCCAATATCGAAATTAGGATAACACCGTATTCAAGAGACTTGGAAGACTGATCCCGGAACCAAACGAATTTTAATGCTAATAGGAGGAATGATATTGGAGTGGCGCACGGTGGGCGGAAGTTGTTGGTATTCATTTGGAAATAGCAGGAATGAATTGCTTTCATCAAATTTTGCGAGTGACTGAAGAGATATGAGTGTTTGTTCTGAAGTCATGACAGGAGAAAACGTACACACATTTATGTCCGCGTATTGTTTGTTTTATCCTGGTAAGTAGTAATTTTAACAAAGGGAATCGTAGATCCTAAATGACGAGTAAACTGTTATGATGGACGATTACTGTGTTTACTATCTAGTTGTTTTGATGTCCTACTCGTTAGGTTTGGTTCTCTATTAATAATCAAATGTAGCGTTGTTCTCAGTGTGTGATTCTTGATAGAGCGATTTCATCTCTTCGAATTGGTGAGCCTGTGCATTTCGCGGGTTTTGTATTTTTATTTTTTTAAATTTTGGCTAGCTAGGTGTGTCTGTGACTCTACAATTAAAATTTCAGTTATATGTTGCGTGTCAGTTGAGCTGTTGGGCCACAATGAGGCTCAAACTGAAGACCATCTTTGTCGTCTACTTCATGGCGTCCATGTCGGGGCTGTTCTACGCGCTGTTGCAGCTGGGTAAGTAACCGAATTTGCTGCATCCATGTAATGTCTGCACAAAATGGGTCGTGTTTCCACTGTAGTCGCAACAGGCTTCACCTGTTTGCACGCCCCGTTCGGCCTCGTAGTTGGTCACGATGCACTGCATTCGTTTTCTTCCCCCGAGTTCAAGTGCGTAAAGACTGACGTTTGTCCCCGGGTGTCTGCCAGGTCAACGGTGCGACTGCGCTGAGCATGACAGGAAGAAGGACTCTGTCATATCTCGTCTTCAGTTGGACTTGCAGAAGCTGCAGGGGAGGAAGTATGAACCCAGCAAACCCCCGAAACCCCCCCTGCCAACCATCTACATAATCACACCCACCTATGCCAGGTACACACAAAAACTCAACTCTGTTCTCAGTGAAATCCGGTTTACTTATTGTACATGTCAGTTAAAATTTGAAACTTCCTGTAATCTTTTGAGAAACGTTTGAACAACTACTGTGCATTTGTTGTCAGTTGGTGGTCTGCCCACAGCTTCACCTGGCTGCTCTGTACACTGTGCTATATGTGTGCTGTTCCAGGCTTGTCCAGAAGGCGGAGCTCACGCGCCTGTCCCAGACGCTCTTACACGTGCCCCGGCTCCACTGGGTTGTTGTGGAGGACGCCCCCAGCAGGACGGGCCTGGTCTCGGACCTGCTGGCGCACTCCGGTCTGGCCTACACCCACCTGCATGTGTCCACGCCCCGCGAGCGCAAGCTGCAGGAGGGCGAACCTAACTGGCTTAAGCCGCGCGGCGCTGAGCAGAGGAACGAGGGGCTTCGCTGGCTGCGGGAGAATGCTGGCGGGCGGGGCTCTGTGCAGGGCGTGGTCTACTTTGCCGACGATGATAACACGTACAGCCTGGAGCTCTTTGATGAGGTGTGTACAGCCAGCTTTTGTTCTCTCCCACTTGGTCTCTATGTCCTTCTTTCTGTCCTTCACTTGGGGGTTGGATGGGTCACTCTGGTGTTGATCTGTGATAACAGCACCTCCCCCCCCCACAGATGCGTTGGACGCAGCGGGTGTCGGTGTGGCCGGTGGGGCTAGTGGGGGGGATGCGCTATGAGCGACCTGAGGTGGAGCTGGGCCGGGTGGTCCGTTTCCACACAGGCTGGCACCCAAACCGGCCCTTCCCCCTCGACATGGCCGGCTTTGCCATATCGCTGCAACTTGTGTTGGCCCACCCCGAGGCCCGCTTTGATGGGAATGCGCCCATGGGCCTTCTGGAGAGCAGCTTCCTCCAGGGCCTTGTCACCATGGAGGAGCTAGAGCCTAGAGCCAACATGTGCACCAAGGTGTGTGTGTGTGTGTGTGTGTGTGTGTGTGTTGAGGATTCGGTCTGGAATTTATTAATCAATTCTTAATTTTGATGATTACTGATCCAGGATTAGCAATTAGAGGAAACTGTTAGATTGCAAATTATAGCAAGTTTTGGATTGCCTTTCTGTAACTGTGTTGTTGGTTGCTTCATTGTGATATGCAGGTTTTGGTATGGCACACTCGGACAGAGAAGCCCAAAATGAAGCGGGAGGATGCTCTGCAGAAGCAGGGTCTGGGTTCGGACCCCAGAATCGAGGTGTGAGGCCTGGGTCACCTCTGCTCCACCTGGACAGCTAAAACTCGCTTTGCTTTACATTCAGTGCCATTAGAAACCAACACACCCGTACCTGACGAGGCGCAAATAGACCTTTATCTCACCTAGAACAGAGGCTCTCCTGCAGAGATCCTCTCCACCAATCCTGAGCCCCAGATACTAGCTTGGAAGACCAAATAAGAGAAGATGTCAGTTGTGTATCTACGTTAACATCCCTCCGTGTGTGTGTGCGCGCGCGTGCATGAGTTAGTTCGTTTGAATGTCTGTACCTTTTGCATGTTTCATGTCCATTTAATTATCCAGTGTTATTTCTCTCTGTAGCTTATCCTGCCATTTAATTATATCTGATGTTTTTCTTCCCTGAATGTAAATAAAATGCATATATATGCTGAGAAACTAGTGTAACTTTTTCAGCACCTGCCATTCTGCTTGTCAGCCAGTGGGTGTCACTGTTTTGTTTCTTCGCACTGCTAGATGTACGGTGAACCAGCTGACTTGCTCGGGTAAAAAGTTAGCTGTATCATGTTAAACCGTGCCCATTGTTCGGTTCTCCCCTATCGGGACTGTAATACTTGTACATCTGTGTTTTGTGCTTTTTGCCACCTTGCACCGGGAATAGGCGTAATTTGAGGAGCGATAGCCGGAATCAGCCCTTCATCACCCAAGTATAAGTTCACCACTAGTGTTAGTTTCCATTCCTATAATGTGTGGTGGGGAACCTAGTGGGGATTTACCTGCTATTGATTGACCTGCATATTTGTGGAACGCCATTCCCAAGTTTGCTATTAAGGCTTTAGTTTTTTTCCTGGAACAAACGGTTGGACACGAGTGAATAATCACTCAGCAGCTGTCACACGGACTGTGACACGACCTGAGTCAGAGTAGATGAGCCAACCAGTAACACAGCTTCAGATGCTGACGGCCAGCCAGCGTACCACAGATATCCATGGCTGGGAAACGGCCACAAGTTCAAACACGCACCATAACTCGTCTATAAGGTGTCTGGTGTGTATGGGGTACGTTTCCCGTGTCATTAAACTACCACCAGGATAATATCATGAATAATGAAAGGTTCCTCCCACTAATAGCGTTTTTTGGATTGCGATACCAGGTGTGTTGTTTCGACAGGGCTACAGAGATTCCTTCCACTTAAGGTTTAGTATATCGCAAATGTTTTGATTCTGTCTTCCTCTTACCTTGAAAGGATATTTCTGAATAAATGAGTACAATGAGTATTCCTGCTAAAACACTGGGTTTACGTTACCTCTGTGTCGACACGTGTTTGTTAAATTCTTTGGGGTGTCCAGACGTTTGTGTGCGTGCCTGTCGACTCCTCCCTGGTGCACATCTCTGCATGTGGGTGTGTGTTTGCTTTGGTGACGGCAGGTCCAGGCAGGGTTTATCTCACTCAGGGGAAGGTGAGGAAGAGGACTTGCGGCCGGTCGCTAGGTGGGTCTGCATCATCTCTCCCAGTCTCTTTGTCTTGTCTCTCTCTGTCCGTCTCTCTGTCCCCGTCTCTCACCTTGTCGCTCTCTGCCTTTCTCTGTCTGTCCCCATCGCACTCCTTCTCTCTGTTTCTCTCTCCTTCTGTCTCTTTCTCCGTCTCTCTCTCTGTCCTTGCCTCTCTCCGGCATCACAATTCTCCCTTTACTTCACTGTCAGGCCCTGTATTCCGACTGAGTCGGTTATCCAGTTGTTTTACGGTAGTTCAGGGGATCAGTGGAGTTGCATTACAGTGCAGTGCTTGCTTTAGCTACTTGCTTGAGCAGGGATTGTTTTGGCAATATGTTCTCATATCTCCTGGAGCAATGCCTGATGTGATCCGATGGTGATGCGCTTTAATCATCATAAACATGATGTTTGCATGTAGAGCTCACGTCTAAATGAGATTGTAGAATATAAAATAAGCAGGCAGAGATAAAGGTTGGGTTTTATGATTTCTCTCAGCGACTCCTAAGGGCATGACATGTTTTAGCAGGGGAATCCTATTCATTAAGAAACTTACAAGCGCATAACAAGCGCACGGCGGTATTGTCAATGTTCAGTAAAATCTATGATATAATACAGGGTGAGCTGAGCAAAGTTTGCATTTTAATTTAGAATTTGACCTCCGTTATTCAGTCAATATGAATCCCGAGTGATTTCATTAACATGGCCGACTCCTCCCTCTGGGTCTGAGCCATAAATCAGGGGTCTGGTATAAATGCGGGCTGAACATGGGTCACTTCCACGTCATCTGTTACAGAGAGACCCAGCCTGTTTTAGCGCCTCCTTGAACTTGTAACACACACTCTGGAATTCAAGCAGGGTTTTTCTTTTTAGGTTTGTTGGGAGATAAATACCCCTAAGATTCACTTACAGCAAAAGGCGAACAGGTAAATATCTTACTACTGCATTGTTCTGAACGAATTACTATCATTGTTATGTTAAATAGTGATGGTATTGTTATTTGAGCTGTGGATTAATTTAAACATTTCATTATTGTGATTTATAACATTGAATTAATACACATCCTGAATTGGAGAGGAGTTGGGGAAGTTTGTGAATAGGTGAATGTTTGGGAAGTTTACAGGGCAGGACATTACAGGACATTGCCTCCTTTACCAGCTCATGCTAGCAGAATAGAGAGAAATGGGAGATGGGCATTTGGGTTCACTACCTGAAAAGCCGCATTATTTTTGTGCTTAGTTACTGTTATATCTGGGAAGAACTGAGTCTTCAATCAATAAATGTAGAAATCTGAATCGGCTGAAGGTTGTCTTGACTCATGCACTTATTTTCATGCTGTTGATTAATAGAAACGTGACAGATAGCATGACGATTGGCAAGAGCTCCATGAAGTCCCTAAGGTCCTGCAAGTTCCTGGACCAGACCAGTGGGTTCTACTGGCGCCTGGACGAGGCGGAGATGGGGGCGCAGAGAGAGGGAGTGAGGACGGACCAGGAGCAAGCAGCAGGGATGACGGGCGCAGGGGGAGGGGAGCCGCACCCGTTGACCGCGGGGGGAAACAACGAAAGGGAGCTGGGCATCTTTGACTTCAACCAGGGGATGACAGAGGACGAGGGGACCACCACACTGCTGAGAGAGAAACCAAGCCGCCGCAGCAGCCGCTGGAGGAGGAGCCGGAGGAGCACCTCGCGGAAGGAGAACCAGGCTCCGGTCCTCGGTGGGGAGACTGCTTTGGGAGAGGGGGCACCTCCGCCACCACAGACACAGGGAAGGGACAGACCGCTCTCAGTCCACTTCTCCCTCAGAGAGGAGGCCGACGATCAAGTTCTCATCTCACAGAAGGAGCAAGGGAGGAGGACCAAAGACCAGCAGGCGGCACAGCAGATCAAAGCAGTGAAGAGAAACACACTGAGGAGCTATGGGAGGGTAAGGATCACGCTACAGTCCTGGCAGCTTAACACTTAAACAGTCATTAGACCCAGTTATACCGTTTTATTGGGAGTAACTGAGGGGAACACACGGCAACATTCCGTCAGGGACATCAAACCTTGACTCTTAGGTTCAGAGTCCAGGGCTCCAACACACAACCTGGACTTTGGCTGAACGGAAGATTGGACCCCGCCCAGCATGAGTGATCTCATCAAGGCCCTCCCTCTGGATCTGAGCGAACCGTACTTATCCAGTCGGAACATGCCTGGTAAAACCCAAAAAAGGACATTCAGTGCGGTTCGCTCAGATCCAGAGGGAGGAGTCCACCTTGATGATGAGATCACTCATGCTGGGCGGGGTCCAATCTTCCTTTCAGCCAAAGTCCAGGTTGTGTGTTGGCTTAAAAACCACGCTCACCATTAGCTGAAGTGTTTGTGACGTTACTCAGACAGGCAAAGGTTAGAAACCCCACCCCCAAACATGTTTTTCAAAAATTCAACATTCAAAACAGAGAACATCTTATCCTTGCCTGGTTTCAGTAAGCCTTCGAACCGATCGTGTTATCCAATTAAGGGTTTAAAAAAAGGGACAATAACCACAAAATCTTAAATCTGTTTTCGCCCAGCATCTCATCTTTCCATCTCGTTCCCTTTGGTTTTTTAATATTTTTAGTTCCGTTTACTGAGTATATATTCGCAGGGGTGGAGGGAGTTCAGTGGTACAATAAGGCACACTATCTCTGTGCTTGTAGCCCTGGGTGTCATGTTTTCAGGCGGCTTTACAAAAAAATCCTGTCCTTCCTGTGACCGGCGTCCATTGAGATTTCAACCACTCCTCTATAATCTGGTTCTTTCATGACCATCCTTGTCTGTACCCCTAAAATTCCGATCCCCAGGTTCCTACGTGTGTCACAAAAATAGGAGCTAAGCGTATTGTTTATTCAGACTTCATTCATCAGTCACCCGTTTGTTTGATTTCCCCCAGGCCATTGACCATGCTCTCCGCAGAGGCTGGGAAACCCTGATCACAAACCTGCACAGTGTGACCCTCTCTCCCATCTCATCGTCTTCATCATCGCCGACGTCGTCATCCTAGCCAACAGGAGGGCTTCAAAGCTCTGCATTCGTGGAGTAAAGGCAGGGACCGTTCACAAACAGGAATCACAGAAGAATGCTCAGTTCAAACACTCTAGTATAAACTGTTATTTGTTTGTCTTAAAATGTTAATTTTATTTAAAGATCTATACAAGTTTTTGCAGATGGATTTTAAATTGTTTTGATTGCTATTGTTTTGACCTCTGATCGCATGGTAGGAACATAAAGGTAACAGTACTGTATTTCAGTGATGAATGATCCTATGTTTTTCTACACCTGGGTTCCGAGGGCTAATCAGTTATGGGGGGTAATCAACGATACCTGGCAGCACAGGCTCTACCACTCCCTTTCTCTCTTTATACTCGTGTTGTAAGAAAATAACATCCATGGTTCAGGAGAGTTATTTTATACTCGATGAATGACTGATTTTTCCCCCTTTAAGAATTTATCACTCTACTCCTAAAGGGTCTACTTATGTGACTAGGAAGGTTCGAGGTCATGTGAATAACTCTGAACTTCCTATGAGATTGGCCTGTGAACATAGTGAAATGTGGTAATATGTGAATTAATGTTGTAAATAAAGTAGCAAATAACATGACTAATGAATATCTCAATGCAGTTAATTAATCTCTTTTCTACCTGTTGCCATGAAATAGCAACATTGTGGCTAGCTAAGTAAAACCTCTCCTTCAATAAAGGATTGAAAGGTGACACAATTTAAAATGTTTGTGTTCTCTGACCAGGAGTCTTTGAGTACAGTACAAGGTTGGTCTAACACGTTTTTACACTGCCTGGGGTGATTGACATGTTATGCCATGTCAGGTGTTCCTACAACTGAACTCACTTTTCACCTGTAGCTGATAACGTTTCTACTCTGAAAGAGCAAAACTCATTACGAGTGATCGACGTCCTACCCACCAGCCCCAAGTTAAATTCATGATGCACGTTAAAATATTCCCGTTTTATTTTTAGTTACAATGTAAGCTGACTAAAAGCATATTGGCCTAAAGGTTGCACAACAAACGTCTTAGCAACCAGGAGGCAATGACTCAAGTTAATGGTAAAAACAGCCCTCTTTTTTTTTTTTTTTGAGGCATTATGACACTTTTTGCCCACAACTGGTGTAGACGGCAAAATAAAAGATAGCATGTGCCTGTAAAAACCAGCAATGACATAAATATGCAAACTACTATGGGATATCCTACTTTTGCCTTGTCTTTTTTAATGCCTCCATTTTTACTTTACATACCAGGGGCAGTGGCCGCATGAACATTAGAATCAGAAGAACTTTTCCACGCAAGTGTAAATTCAAACAAAAAGTGCAATTCTTACTAATTCCAGGGGAATATTCCATTTGAATTGTCATTCTGGTTGATCCACAACCCAATCCACGATTAATTTCCTTTCCTTTTGTCTCTAATATATTGATACACCTATCCGTGCGACCAGAAAAATAACACCAAACGTCTTTCAAATTGTGAAATTCTGTTGGTCCCATGGTTTCTGTTGGCTAATTCTAATCCTTCCTTTAAGGAAAAGATGACTGGAGATCCGTACCTGCCAAATAAAAGGCTACCTGGTTGAATTAGTCTCCCTTTTTGTACGTAGGAGTGTTGTGGGCCCGTTGTGAGCCAGACGGAGAAAATAATTAGTAATACAAAGACATTATCGTCAAATAAATGATTTCAAGTTTGGGTCAATTTCATTAGTCAGTATCTTACAAATGAATGTCAACCACATGCTTTAGCTTTTAGATTCATGTCACCCAATCCAGTTCAGTTAGCTTGTGAATCACTCGAACTTTTTTAGTTTTTTAGCATATGCTACATGGCTCACACATTTACACAACATAAATTAGTACAGATTTAAACTGGGAGTTTGTCAAATTGTGAGGCAGACTAAACAAAATCTGTGGGTAGTGTTTTTAATAAAGACTTATTTAGTAGCCATTGTCATGTTTACTGTAGGGTTTTTTTCTTTCTAATTTGAGTAATATGTTTTTGTTTTGACTCAATTATCTGATTAACCGGGTGATCACTGTCTCATTTACATAAGTGGTAGAGTTAAGAAATAGATTTTTTTAAATGTACCCAGATGTGTCTCTGGCTAATAAAGGCCCAGGTGACAGTGATAATCACATTTAAAAGTTACATTATTAATATAAATTAAACGTGATTTAAGGTGTTAATATATCTTAATCATTTTGTTACAAGAAAATAACATGGGGCACACACAGGTCAGGCAGAATCAACATTTGGTGTTTATTTTTCTTCATCACACATATGGCAGTATGTATAGATGTTGTGTGCATGTATAATCACTAAATACAACCGCTAAATATTATAAATAGCATTTAAAAAAAACATATGTCCAGGTTTAGGACAGTGAATAACCGTTGCGTCGTCTACGTACATTGAGTTTAATTAAAATATTATCCATATCTACCAACAGAAGTTCGTGGAGTGATCCAACTGAACACAGTCACTGCGCTTCGGACTTGATTTTAACACACAGCTACAACGTGATTCGAACTTGCGTTGTTGGGTTTCTTTCTGGTTCACAGAGGTAATACTAATTGCATTTCTTTCTAACCAAAGTGAGAATATTATTTTGAGCTATTTGCAGAAGCATGGTTAGGTCCCGTTGCACCGCAACGCTGAATTGGAGATCCGGTTACGGAAATTGAATTCATTATATTTGTACAAAGTATAATGGGAAACTGTGTAAATAACTTGTTTCGGTAGATAAGAAGCCAACAAACACATAGTAAGTTAGATCAAGTTTGTAGTTTTACAAAGGCATCTCGTAGGCTTGATATAGCCTAATAATTGGTGTCGAAACTCCTGGTCACTAGAGCCAAAAGTTGTCTTTATTACTTTTTATTATAAACATCTTAATTACTCAGCTAAATCAATTAATTATCTGATTGCATGATCTTGTATATTTTGAATGTGTTTAGGGAATAAAATATTTAAAATATTATCTTGTTTTTTTTGGACGACAAGTTGTTTCCCCTTTTCCGTTGTGAAGGTTATCAGAAATCTCTTCCAGTGCCCTCTAGCGACGGTTTTTCCTCTGTCCACGTGGTTACTTCGGAAAGCTCTATGAACACGTTCCTAAACACAAAGGAAGCGAAGCTGAATGCCATCGCACGCGCTAGTTTGTATTCTAAAGAACCCCTGACAGACAGTACAAGTCAGGCTGTATCACATTCTTTTGCACCTTTGATAGACTCCATGTCCATGGTGGCCACTGGCGATCTGAACTTTTCCAGACTGTTTGGTATTCCTTCTTTAGCGTCTTTAGCATGAATAACAGCACTGTTCCCATGGATAATGTAGCCAGAAGCAACAATCAGAGCAGTGACGGTCTGGCTGTCGCTCCCTGTTCAGCTGGCCTGGTGGAGAACATCCTCGACAGTCAGAACAATGCCAGTCAGGCTGTTCCTGTGACGAACACCGTTCACATGGCTGAAACCGACTGACGGAACAACGCCAGTCAGGGTGAATCTCTTTTTTCTGTATCTAGAATGGGTAGGACTGGGAAGGCAGGTGGTGTTGCGGTACGCCTGAGTGCAGTGACCCCAAATCCTGTGAAGCACACGGTATGCCTGAGTGCTGAGCAACCAAAGGGCCACCAGAACAATTCTGATTGGACGGTTGCGCCTCCTTCTGCTGCTGTCACTGCTTCCTCTGCCACTGACACGGACATAACTTTTTTTTTGACAATGTAGCTGTACCTGAAAGTCCGAACATTACCATTGACGCTGTTCCTCCCTCTTCAGCTCCTGTGATTACCACTGTGCACATGGATGCTGTGAAACCAGCTGACAGTCTGGGCACTATTACTGAGGCCCACTGGCATGCTGCCTCCTCTTTAGCTCCTATGCTGGAAGACACTCTTCGTCCCCATCCGGCGGCTAATGCTGGCAGCCCAATTATGACAGTGGTAGAACCAAGATCTAGCCGTTGGAACAATAACAGCCTGAATGCTCCTCCCTCTCCAGCTCACTTGCAGGATCACATTCATGTTCCAACTGACAATTTAGCTGCACTCAGGAGTCAGGAAAATGTGATGGACAGAACTGTTTGCATGGACAATGTAGTCGCAACCAACATTCTAAACAATGTCACTGTGATTGTTCTTCTCCCTTCAGTTCCAGTGATAAACACTGCACATGTAGAAACTGTGAACACAAATGACAGTCAGAGCAATGGCAGTCAGTTTGTTGCTCCTTTCCCCGCTTCAGCTGTGTTTGCCACCAGTGATCCACCTCCCACCACCAGTTTGAGCTTCTTTACAGTGAAGGAGAAGCCTAAGGTCTAATACAGCTCTGTTAACAGATCCGACAGGAAGGGTTTATGTGCCCCGGGTAACAGGGGTAGTCTATTTCTATGGCAGCAGGAGCCATAGGGTCCCACTGTGGTCTCCCTACCTGAAAGGTAGCAGCCCCACGTTGAGACTCAGTGACACAAGTAGTGGTCCGTTTCAAAGGTTTCCCTATCGCATGAATCAAATGTTCAGTTAGATGTCTCCGTGTCTTTCCACTGTCACACACCTAATCCTTCTGAAAGTGTAGTTTTGAAATAAATTGTACAATAACCCCACCTTGGTTTAGTTTATTAGTTTTTGAGGCCTTAACTTTCGGTGAAGGATTTAGTTTGCCTGGGCAAATTATGGTGTTTCTGTGGTTCAAAATGAAATTCTTGCATTTAAATCTTGAAAAACGTTTTTGAACATTTAACATTTGTATGGTACTGGGTGATCAGAGGAGCAATGCAGTTTTTTGTGGTCTAGTTTTAACAGGTGCATTAGGTCTCGGTTTGCAGTACCCAAGCTGGAATTTAAACGCCCAGCTCTGAGACAATGAGAGTGGAGTAGTCAAGGTACTTTCCCAGCGATAGTAAACTGGTGGTGCCGGTCTTCAGCAGGACAGCTCTCCACAACACCCCTGGACCTAGTGCTCGAGAGATCCCGATATGTATTAAATAATTTTAATGAATTTAGCTTTTAAAAGCACCTCAATCAAAAACAAGTTATTCCTAATTTGTTAATAATAAAAAGCTAATTGTGTGCTTATTGGTTTTTAAAAGTAGGTTTAAATTTACGTTATGTGCTTTCATTCCACATTTAACTGCAAGTCCTTTATCATCGTGTAGTTTGCATGAGCGTAGTTATCAGTGCATAAGTCCCATTAATTATGTTTTAAAAATATTTATCAATCTGAATGATGAGCATGGAATTAGTTCCTGTTTTATCTTCAGGAGTTTCACCGTAACAATAGGAATATAACCGAAGACCATCCCTATGTCAGGAGTGCCTCTCCAAATGTAACGATGTGTGAATGGGCTACTTGTATAACACAGACAGTCTATACTGGTTAATTTTGAAGCATTAATAAACCAAATTACCGTAGGGCGAGGTAAAGTGCCAAAAAGGCTGTTTAATGAGGAATTTTCATAATCTTTGCCATTCGGATTTAAAAAAAATAATAATAAAAAATTGGCGCTCACGGGAAATGACGTTAGTAGCAAGAGGAGGTGTTTTCATGTATCAAAAATGTATTTTCATTACTTTAAAATCTTTTTCGCTTTAAACTTAGACATTACAGTCATATTTAGATAAATAAATGTCAACCATATGTACAATATAAAAAATACCACGATCCATTCAGTTTATTTAATTAGGGGAGGAGTTTAGTAGTCGAATGACGGAAATAAAAGACCATGCAGCAAGCAAATCTTTCATTTTGTGCCGTGCTCTCTAAGAGGTAAGTGATTGAAATTTGGAGTTTATTATTTGTGACCCTATTTTTTTTTTCTTCCCTTTGTAAGGAAATCGAAAAGAATTGGTAGCTTTTTTTCATTCAGTTTCTTTGATCTACTACGTCTTCGCAAATTTAATGATGTTGTCCTAAGCGTATTTTGGCAAGAATTCCACGTTTGAATGTCGTAATCCACTTCCATCCGGTTTCCAAATTTGCTCTATTTGGTGCTATACCGGTATACTCGTGTCGCGGAGTTATTTTTAAATCTACATTTTAAATTTTGGTTAATGTTCTCGCCCTGGTAGCGTGCAAAGTAGTTTCTCAATGATGATAACCTTCACAGACCTGTACTGAAATATTGTGATTGCAAACTATGTCTGAGGAAACTACTGTAAATTACGACTCCTAATTAAGAGTTTATGCAGGGATTGATTCGGCCCGACACCTCTCCACGTGTTTGACACGCCATTTTGTTTCCCCCCTCCTCCCCATGGCAGGTCCGAATTGGTGACGTCTTCACATGGTGAACGGTAAAATACTTTTTTCCTTCTTGCCGTTAAACTTTAAGCCATAGTGCTACTGTGATGAGCACTTGAACTCTCTCTTGCTGAATTGAGTTTTTGAAGAAACCCCTTTACCAGATTCTGAGTAGCATGGAACGTTTAGGCATGCAGTCTCCATGCATTTGCATTGAAATGCAATTCGGTGTGCTCAATTTCTCTAAATTGAGGTTCTTTCCTCAGGTTTCCATAATGATCCATAAGTTGTCTGGGGCAGGTGAGTTCCTTTATGGTGGTCTGCGTTTGATATTGAGGTTCTATATGATGATTTTTAATGACAAGCATATGCCTGATTTTTGGTGATGCCAGCTTTAAATCTGAAAACCTGTAGCATTTGTTTGAATTCATTTCATACAAGTGCTGTGTATGTACTAATTTCATCCTCTGTCTGGTGTAGTTCTTCCATGGAATTTCAGAAGATGCCTCAAAAATGAAGGTGAATAGCTTGGCCTTGTTACACTTTGATAGTGGGTGTAAGTAACCTTCACGTCTGAGAGGATGAACTGGGTCTTGACCCTTTACTTTTTGGACGACACTAGTCTCATGGCAATCTTGTCACCAAAGCCCTGATCAGACTTGTGCCCCCCGGTCACTTGGCTTATCGTAAAGCATATTGTAATGTCCATTCTTCTCCCTTCCCCAGGAGGAATATCCCAACATGCCCAAGTAGCAGATGGGTATCTGTCTTCACGATCAGGTAAAACTCAATGTTCTCGATCTGAAAGGGTCTTCCTGCGTCTGAATACTGGATGGCTCGCATTTTTGGCCAGTTGTGCTGTCTCTGTGATGAAGATAACTAGCTCACTTTGAACCAATGTGAAAAGGCTTGAACTTCTGAGTGACTCTTGGTCACTGAATGATTTGGCTCAGTACAGGATCTAGTTTTACTAATGCAGGTTTCTTAGGTCTCAGTCCTTGATGGTCACCCTGGGTACTGCAGGAGCAAGGACATTTTTAAATGGTGAGTACAACCATTACTGGAATTGCCTTGGCAGGTCAAATGCCTGAGTAACTTGATTTTGCTTCCAAGTTGAGGGCAACCCCTGTCCTGTTAAAACTAATGTCTTTCTATACATGCTTCCTCTGCTCCACATGATGAGTTTCTATTGGAATCTCGTTCGTCTGAAATCCTGTTGAGAAATGGAATATCTGACTGCTTGCAGAGTTGTCTGAACCACTACTTTAGACTGGTGATGACCATCAGACTGATCACTGTCTCATTTCCCAGAGGCTCTGTCCATTCAGAACCTGATGCCGGCACCCAAGTTATGCTGAAATCTACCACTTGAGGTAATTGGCTGGGATTCTATGTTATGTAGCATTGTGCTACGGTCTTCATGGTCATTTAACCATGCTTGTCTTGAATGACCTTCCTGGCAAGGGTGTGGAATGATGATTCTTATTACCGCCCCAGTCTGATATTCTGTGACTGACTGGTACCTTTCTGACCACACCCAGACTGGCTGAGGCATGTTATTGGCTTTGATTTGTGGTCCCATGTATTAATGGTGAATTTTAAATTTCAGGTTCTTGCTGTAGTGTGGGGGGCACTACACTAACTGCAGAATACTGGTGAGTCTTTGGTTTGAAGTTGTGTAGTGTACTCTAACAATCTACTGAATCCCATATAGCACTATCTGTAGTGTAAAGACCAATGGGTTCAGTTTTAGTGACTCTGCTACGTGATGAGTTTCTATTGGAATCTCGTTCGTCTGAAATCCTGTTGAGAAATGGAATATCTGACTGCGGAGTAGGGCAAACCACTAATTTTTAGACTGGTGTAAACCTGGACTGAACAATGTCTTTGACAGGAGCACCTGCAGTCAACCTGGCACCTGCACCCAAGTAGTGATGGTGAGTGGCTTGATGTGGGATTAAGAGTGGAGGATTCTCTTTACCTGTGGTCCTGGTGATGAAACCCACACACGTCTTACGCCCTGGGTCAGTACCAGAACCTGAAAAGGTGAACCCACTGGTACTACCAGGGCAACAGGGGATGACCTGTTGGGGTTCCAACTGTCTGATGGGACCAGTGCAAACTGAAAAGTTTCTACTTTCAGTGTTGGTGTGCAGCCATTTGTTTTGCCAAAACCCATTTCTTTTGAATCTGGAGTGCACCAAGTAGCATAGATTTGACCAACCTGTGACTCAGGTTTAATCTCAGGACATCACTAACTGAACGCCTTGTTTATTTTGCAGGGGATATTGGAATTTGACCTTAAGGTTTGTACTTTCCAGATAACTCACTTGACCTACTGTTTTATGGCAAACTTGTAACTGGCTTAACACCCTGCCACCTTCTGAACTGGAAGGGATGAGCTGTGATTACCGCCCCAGTCTGATGTAAGGTGACTGAGTGGTACCCCTCTGATCCAATTCCCATAGCCTGCACTGGATGTAGCATTCTTAGTCTGCTGTCTTTAGCTAGTGCCTGAACATCCTTCCCTAAAGTGTGGTCTTGTTGCAGGTGTTTGTCCTCTGACTGCTGCCCTTCTGCTTTAGTGGAATCGGTTACTCAATTCCTGTAGTTTAAGGTAATTGACACTAATGTTTTTGGAAACCAACCAGTGATGTGAAGACTTGTCAATACTGGTCTCGGGCAAAGGAACTGAAGGTTCAGAGTATCATGCAAATGTCAGGTCTTTTTGTGTTCATTTTGAGTAGCTTACATTTTTCTGGAGGTGATGAGCTGTGATTACCGCCCCAGTCTGATGTAAGGTGACTGAGTGGTACCCCTCTGATCCAAAGCTTGCAGTGGAACCTACTAGGCTGTACTGTTTTTCTGCTATCTGAGTGCCTAAATCTTATGCTTCAGGTCTTGACTCATGGTCTTATCTCTTTGCAGGGGTCTGGTGCCTTGTTTAAAAATGTTAATAAACAGTATTTAATCGTTGTCAACGTGTTTATCCTTCCAATGGTAACATCATACACTGAGCCAGATATCCAGTGCAACACTTCCCATTCAGTATACAGGCTACTGCTTTCAGTGGTGCAGTGCTTTTCGGAACGGCTCAAACGATTTCTTCCTGTCTTGTAAGATGCCTTCAAATTGCCCACGTGATGCCTAGTTTTTAAGGCAGCATTGATACTATTACCCTTAAATCAGTGTGCCTAGACTGTAAACTAAACGTGCTGATGTCACACATTGCCATAAGTGCTGCCCTAAAAGGCTGTTCGAAACCTTGGATACCTTCACTCGAAAATTATGCCTTTTGAGGCACTTGTCTATTGCGCAGCGATTCTTCTGTTTCGAACACAGCCAAAATCTGCATGTACTGCCCGCTTTATGGACCCCGCTAGACTTCCACAGCTCTGCTTGTTTCTTTAACATTTGCAGTGACCAAGGGGGTGTTGTGCGATTATTGCAGGAGTGGACTTGGGAAATACGATTTGACTGTTCGGTTTCATACCAATTTCGTCCTGTAAAAGTTCTATTTTTTTGGTTTCAAGTACTTAGGATCTTAAAGCTTTTTTTTTTGGCCTGCTCGACACTTTTGCCTCTACAGCACAATCACTGTTAATACAAGCACATGTCGCTTTGGTTCTCAAATTCGTGTGTTCTTTTGCCTGTTCTATAAACAACTTTCTCAGTTGTACTAGCGTTTCTTGCTGATTAAATGTAGACTAGTCAGCATCGCCACGACCATTACGCTACCACACTCCCTGATAGTAAATACTATCAAAACCATAAAATGTGGACTGCATTCAAGTCATATTTCCTTAAGGTCGCTACTTGGCATAGCATACGACAATCACGTAAAAATGATGGCCTATTATCTCAACATCCAGTCTTGAGTGTTCATTTTGACTAAAGAACTACACTGTACGTGACATTAACTGTACATTGGAGATAAACGATTTATCACCGTATTATTTTGGACATGTTGACATTGACACATAAAAAAAACTATTAAATATCTCGAGGACTTGCCTTTTCGAATCGCTACTACAGTCGCAATACCATACATTTACCAGCAGATGTCACAGTGGAGAGCATGTTTCCAGAGCTTCGACAATTGTTTCCAGTGGTTCGAATGGTTTTAAAGCTTCGATTGCCCCGTCACTCATGTCTGCTAATATTCCTTGATTGTATTTTGCACAATAAAAATTTATTCAGAGGCACGCCCATAACATTTCAATTGGGAACCCCGGTCCAGGAGAGTTACAAAATCCAGTGCGTTTTTATTAGGTTGGCTTGAATCGCCTTCGAATGGGGGTGAGAGACCCCTGTTAAGTACTATTCACTAAGACAGCTGTTGAGAATGTAGAGTTCCCGAATGATGATAATTTGATTCAGGAGGGGTACTGTACAGACGATTCCAACCACCTAAACTATCACGTTAATTAATTACCTTAATACATCAACTCGAGCCTCTTATACAAGTTCCTAATTGTCAGTCCCTAACAGATGTCTCAGATCACTCCTGGTGATTTTGGACTGCACATAAAACGGTGTGTACACTTAATATAATGCAGTTTAGTGCACGAATAGGAATTTCCTCTAAATTTAGTCATCACTGGTTTAGGACAGATGAGTTCCTGTATGGTGGCCTAAGTGATTTTGGGGTTCTAGGTGATGATTTTTATGACAAGCATGTCTGATTTTGGTGATGCCAACTTTAAATCTGAAACCCAGCAGTGTTTATGCAGATTAATTTCCTACAAGTGCTTGTATATTTACTAATGTCATCCTCTGTCTGGTGTAGTTCTTCCACAGCATTTCATAAGATGCCACCAAAATTATGGTGAGTAGTCTGGTCTTGTTACGCCCCAATAGCAAAGTGTAGATAACATTGACAACACTGGGTCTTGAACCTTTATTTTTTGGACGACACTAGCCTCATGACAATCTTGTCACCACAGCCCTGATCAGACTTGCCAAATGATCACTTGGTTTACTGTAGAGCATACTGTAATGGCCATTCTTCTTTCTTCCTTCCCCAGGAGGAGAATCCCAACATGGTCAAGTAGCAGATGGGTAGCTGTCTTCACGATCAGGTAAAACTAGCATTCTCTACTGTTCTCTGTGATGATGACTAGCTCCCTTTGATCCGGGCTTTGTGCTAGTCTCCATGGTCATTTAACCATGCTTGTCTTGAGACTGGCCTTCCTGGCAGGGGTGTAGAATGAGGATTCCCATTACCACCCCAGTCTGGTATTCTGTGATTGACTGGTACCTTTCTGACCTCACCCAGACTGTCTGACGCATGTAACTGGCTGTGCTTTGTGGTCCAATGTATTAATGGTGAATTTTAAATTTCATTGTGCAAGTTGATTTGGAATTTGACACTAAACTTGGTTCTTAAGGTTTGAATTTTACAGATAAATCCCTTGACCTACAATTTTATATCAGACAATTTTACTGGTAGTGATGAGCTGATTACCACCCCAGTCGGATCTAAGGTAACTGAGTGGTACCCCTCTGATCCAAAATTTGTCCTAACCAGCAGTGGGACATCCTAGGCTTTTGGGGGTGTTTCTCTGTTGGCCTGAGTGCCTACATTTTATGCTTCAGGTCTTAACTCATGGTCTTCTTTCTTTGCAGGCGTCTGGTGGCTAGAGGCACTGACGTTTTGATATCTACTGTGACAATCGCTTAAATAAACATTTAACAATCAAATTGTTGATGTGTGTTAATCCAATCATAAAATCCCACAAGGAGCCAGAGCAACAGGGGGCCATATATAGGGAAAAAATGGGACTGTTTCTCTCCTGTACTAGTCTTTAACACGGCCCCATGAAATGTCAGAACGGTTAACTGGAGGGTCGTCGGAGGGAACGGCTTAGTAAGTAAAGCCTGTTGCGCGCTCAAGACAAACTCAATCCAGGGAGGTTTTACACCTCTGGGTATACGTCTCCCTCTCCCCACTTTACATTTCAAAGGTCATGATTACCACAGATTTATCTCTTTGGGCTCCAGTTTCATCATTTTAAAACACTGATATTTATTTGCAGGAAGTGCTCACACGAGTGTTAATCTGAAGTATTTAATGTCTGTGTGAAAGCACAAGTAATACATTTTACATTTACTAAGGCAATGTTTATCGTTTAGAACAATCCCGACTCCGCACAGAAAGGGAAGTATGTGACCATCAAACTGCAGCGCCAAGCAGATGAAACCTGCTCATTGTAAATCTAAGCCATACAAATTAGTATTAATAGAAACCTTTTCTCTAGTGCAACATTTGACTTAGTTTTAAGAACTGAAGCAGCATTACTCTGGGAGAGTCTCAGACTTCATTTTAAGAAAAATATGGTGTTCGAACCCTCCTTTCATAGTGGATTGGTAATCTCACTCCTAATACAAGTAACTAATTAAACACTCAAGTCAAGGCAGAATAATAACTAGTGGACACGGACACCGCTGGCATGCGCTACCAGGTTTGTTGGAATGTGGTTTGTCTAGGATGTTTTTACATTTTGTTTTGGTCTTCAGCACTTTAATGGTATTGGAGTTAATCGTATTAAACTTTAGAGATGAAGGAAATACTACATTATCAGCCTATTGTTGATATAAGTGGCCAAGTTAGACGACTTTGTTCCATGCGATTTTGTGTATTGGTTTAGTCCCTGCACCATCGTACCTTGTAAGTGTGGTTGAGTGTCTGCACTTTGCACGTGCAGTGTGGATTTCTTTTGGCAGATGCAGTGCGTCTGCCTTTCGGCATTATCAGTTCATCATCATTGGCATCAGTCGGCAGTAAATATCCGTGCGGCGATGTCATCCAGCAGCCAGTCTACACCGATCAGCAGGTTCTCACCGGTCACCGCGCTGCAGCCAATGATGCACCAGTGATGAGTTTTAATCTCATCTAGAGCCATCGCCTGCAGGAACCAGAGAGTGGGGAGAGCCAGTCATACTGTTCCGACATGGGCAATAACCAACAGCAACACAATGCAGAGAGCGATATAGATCGATGCGAGACCAGACCCTTGCACACAGTAGACGGACAGCTATGCGAGTATAGTGTATATAAGAGGGCACTCACCTCCCGGATAGCGTCTTTCGTCAGTGCCCCCGGTAGATCCTGCTTGTTGGCAAACACCAGGAGAGTGGCCCCCGCCAAACGCTGAGAGAGGGGGAGAGGTTTTAACTATGTCCCAACACGTCTTGATGTAAACAGAATTGTTCCAATATCAGTGTTCCTGTGTCACTCTGTAAAACAGCGTGCTGTGTGCACAAACAAGTCACGTCTGGGTGTTGTGATGGAACTGAAATATAGGAGCTGGTTAAACTGGCAAAGCAGCTTTAAATACACTGTTCTAGACAAGAGTTGTATAATCGTGCGGGTCATCCCCATTATTAACTGTTCTGCACTTCCATCTCTCTTCTTCAAGGAAACACTTTGCCATTTGTCATACAGAATGGCATTTTCACTATTTTACCCACCAATGGCAAATAAGATTACTTTAAAAAACAGCAGGCGATGGACGTTTTTGGTTGCGTGCACCAGTGAAGGCTGAGCAATACCTCCTCCAGAAGCAGTGTTGCCAGCTCCTGTTTGCAGTCCTCTAGCCTCAGTCTATCTGCACTGTCCACCACCCACACCAGCCCGTCTGTGCTCTCAAAGTAGTTCCTCCAATACGAGCGTAGGGACTTCTGACCCCCAACATCCCAGATGTTCAGCTTGAAGCTGCAGAGATATAAAGGGCCTCATTTCCCCCCCAGAACACAGATGACCACCAAAAGTCTGCACATACATATTCTTTGGGAAAAATATGTAGTGTAATATTTCATTATATTTTTAGCTACCGAGAGTCAAATGACCTACAGCTTTTGCAACACATCGTCAGAGGCAAGGGACACAATCAGTTTACGCGTTTTTCAAATTCTTCGCAGCCTTTTACTCTACACTGAATCCACATGCTCCCACGCGTCCGTTAATGTTCTAGGGTGGAAAAAACAGTGCATTCATACCCTCTATGTTCAAGCGTTTTTATGTTGAATCCCAGGGTGGGCGAAATAGTACTAACATCCTCTCCATTGAATTTCTTCAAAATGGTCGTTTTTCCGGCGTTGTCCAGACCTCTAAACATTTTGGTTAAGTACCTAATTTGCTTAATAAATATCAACCACTAAATTACAAATAATGAGCCATTATATCACCGGTCAGTCTGAAAGGAAAACTGGAATTAACAAGGTATTAAATTATGTTATGCTTCCAATGACGTTGCGCAACCGCACTTTCCAAACACTGAGAGAATGAATAAGCGCGAATCTAAGTGTACCTTTCCATTATCTCACATGACTGACTCTACGCGGCATTTTCGCCTCTTAATAACCTGGTCGTTTATGACGTCCATAGAAATAAGCGCCCAGTTACTGAAAAAAAAAAAACACCAATAAAACCCATGGACATGGCAAAGACATGGGCATATTGAGCTGCCGAAGGCTTAGGTCAGGTCTAAAAGAATTGTAGCCGAATTACTTAGTCACATCTAAATATTCATCTGCACATACATTTACGAATACAAAGTTTAATTTAACTATTAGTCGTTTACCACTCTATCGCCAGATGATTAGCCGCTCGAACCGTTAACGCATTCACTTGACGACTTAAAGGATACAGCATCAACAGTCGCATCTCTCTTTCTTTGTGCTTCATTTTCTTCAATATAGTCAGCAAGCCCATTGAAAACCTAAATTTATCGGGTCTATACAAAAATGGAATTATCTGCAGCTAGCCAAAAGATACCAATGATCTCTTGCTTTTAATAATTTCCCTTCTGGTCCCTTTCGTTACAACAGAACAGGCATAAACATATACGGTTACCACCCATGCTACCAAACAGGAAGTATCCCTCCCATTAGAGCCCACCCCTTCTTTTAACCTATTGGTTATTATTCCAACAACCTCCTTAAATTAAATGATTGATTGAACACCAATAACGTCACTCAAGATATATACGCGTTTTCATTCGGCTACCACCGGTGTACGAGTATTGACTAACAGTAATGGAAGGAGAGTGTCACAGGTGCAGGGTAATTTTGAATAGCGCCACCCAGAGTAAATCGTATATGGAAACATTTAATTTGTTAAGTGTTCAAGTGCATCAATATTATTTCTAAACAAATCAAGGATGACAATATTAAAAATACAGGCGAAGCACTTATGCTTACTTTATATGTATTTGCTCGGTGTCTGGATTTGTTCACTTTGATCCAGCTGCCCTTTGAGCTGTTCGTGTTGAAATATAAACGCAATGTCACAACGTAATGGTGGCCAGGAAAAACGCTAATCCATAGACCCTAATGCACCTCTATCGTCTAAACTATTTTCGTCTACCCTTTTATTGTTTTTGTGAGCCAAACACTTTGAAGCCAAGTATATAGACACAGATAGACAAAAGTATTGTAACGGGGATGGCAGGCAGCGCTTCCCGCGCCAATAGGCTTTAGCCATCCCCGAAGGGGCTGCTGGGAAACCTGGCTCCCGGGACTTTCCGTACTGTAAATAATGTTTTATGTTGCGATGATAATCGCGGTTTATGTGTAGACGTTAGGTTTAAGTAACTGTAGCGTCTAGACATTGTGTGGGTTAGATTCGGTGTCCTCACCACAGACCGGTTTATCTGTGCGTTCGGTGATCCTCTGTGAATTTCTGTATGTTCGCTGTTTCTTTTGCACAGCCCGCTCTGCTTTTATCAAGGCGGTCGTAAGCGCATGTACGAAATAAAGAGCACGTCTTTCTGTTAATCGGTGTCTGACTCTATGCTTGAACCCAGCAGAGTAGTAGCACTCCGAGAAAACGCTACAGTATCAACAGCAATAGAATACGCGTCAGCCTGAGCACCAGGAGGTGGTTTTCATAGATTAGAAACCATATCATGGAAGTTTCTAATTGTGAACAGGTGAGCAGTAGCGATGCTCAAAAATTATTTATTTGGAATCGCTGACCTTGCTTATGCACCTCAGTATGCTGCTGTCAATCCTGCCACCACAGTGGAGGGTGAGGAAGTAATTCACTCCTGTTCTCCCCATTCTTTAAGACCTCTTTCGTGTAAAAAGCTTATATATATATATATATATATATAATCTCCCCAAATGCTCTCTAATAACTTGATTATTGTGAAATGTGTATAATAAAACTGCTGTCCTCTCCTGGTCACATCAACATACGAATTGCCCATCATATGTCGCCGACTTTCTCTTGAGTAATTAGGCCACACCTATTGACCGCATGATTTATTATATTTAAAAAATATTATGTAAAAATATTGTTTTTGAAGTAAATATATCTTAACACAAAGCAAACTTTCTTTAAATGAGATCACATGGGGATATTTTCCTTTTTTTCCCAAATGGAAGAGAAGATCATGTCCCATCCAGATCTGGTCACATGTCTGTTTATGTCTCTTTGCCACCGGTGCTGAAAAACTCCAGCAGGTCCTGTTTGGTGAAGTCCAGCGATATTCCAGCTCCAGGATAACACCTGGTGATGAGGTCCTCAAACTGCTGGTAGTGAGTCACAAAGTCCTGCTCCATGGCACTCCATACCGCCTGAGAAAGGGGGGGCGGGATCAACGTTATGGCCTGAAATCTTTGGTTTTCACGTGAATGCTGCACCAGGTGGTGTAATATCCCAACCAGCCCACCAGAGCCAGCATTTGGAAACCCTTTATCTGAACCCTGACTTGCAGCCTTACCCGTGACAGCGGTTACCTGCAGCCCTGCCCGTGACAGCAGTTACCTGCAGCCCGGCGTGTGACAGTGATTACCTGCAACAGGTCTTGGTTTCCGCCCAGTTCCCGGCTCGCCCTCTTGTGCACGGCCTCCAACGAGCGGCGCACCTCTGAACCGGAGTAGTGCTCCGTCAGCTTGCGCAGCTCCTGCTTGCTGTAGGCCAGCCGGAAGCACACCTCTTCCTCCCGGACACCGTGGGACAGGCATCCCCGCACGCCGTCCAGGAAGTCCTGGCGAGATGGGTAAGTATCACCCAACAATGCGGCCCGGGCCTTAATAAGTCACCTCTCCCTCCCCGAGTCCTATACTCACGCTCAGAGAGCCAAGCGGACGCCCAGTGTGTGCTCTGGCATAGTGCCGGAGATGCAGTGCTGTCCTCTCCTGGGCCTCCTTCTGCACCTCCTTGAGCGCCGGCAGCCCCAGCTGTGCCAGAAACCTGGCCAACCGGTGGATGTTCAGCAGTGGCACCACCAAGGAGCCAGTGCGCACGTTCTGCCCCGATAGGCTTTCCACTGCACAACCACCATGAGATGAAAGATGAAATTCACATGTGGGATACTGCATCCTTGTTCTCGTTGGTTGTGGATTAATGCATAGGGAGCGATGTAGACTAATTCAGTATGTTCTATAAGGTGTCTATATGTGCATAGAAAATAAACAATATAATAGTTATAAAATCTGAAAAGCGCATTAAAAGTGCCAGCTCATGTGGCCCAGCAATTAAAAGTGCAAACTCCAGAGGTTCAGTAGTTAAAAGTGTAAACTCCAGTGGCTCAGTCACATTAACTAGCAGAACAGTAAAACATTAACAAGGGTAGAAAATGCTACCATACAATTAACTGTGAGGGCCACCTGCATAGGCACAGCTAAGGGATGTCAATTATCATTCCTGTACTCACAGGTGTGGAATGCTGCTTTGAAGAGCTGGGTGTATGTGGCCTCCAGGCCCAAGGGCTCCTCCTTGCCCCCCAGCAAGGCCTGGCCCTGGCATACAAACTCCTCTAGCTGCTGAACAAATGGCAGTACCCCCGCCCGAGCCTTCTTTACCACCTGCGGGCTCTCCAACTCCTTGGACAGCGACTCCTGAGGGTAGAATGATATCATTCACCTTCAGCCTCAGATATTTCTTCAGATATTATGTGTTGGTTGCACGGTACAGCGGGAGTACTGGGCAGGCTTTGTCAGTGAAGGGTGTTTTAGCTCAGACTGGCTTTGTTAGTTAGTACAGTACTCACGGTGTATGTGCCCAGGCTGTGCTGGCCCTGCTGCTGGACACAGAGCAGCAGGGAGCAGTAGAAGGACGTGGAAGGAATGTGCTGGAGGCGGGACAGGCTCTGCCTGGTTGTCTTCAGCACAGCCAGGAAGCTCAGCGGTTCTGTCTTATCCCAGAAGCTGAGCAGGTTGCACAGGCTGGGCTCTGCAGCTCCTAGCACAGCCCGCAGACAGTCCTGCCCCCCTGTACAGGGCTCTGGAGGGGGACCACTGACTGACACCCTGATCCAGCTATGCGGCCTCTTTTTCTGCTCCAGCTTTCTTCAGAGGAAGACACAAAACGATGGCTATAAAATAAAAAATGAGGAGTCGGTGCCCACAGGGGCCCTGGTTCCAACTCCATGGCTGCCAGGTTAAGGCCTGCGTTTCTGGTCACGCCTGTACAGGCCAGGGGTACTCACATACAGTTCCCAACCTGGTCCACCGCACTGCCCCTCCTACCGGCATGGAACTACAAAGACACCAAAACAGGATCCTGCTCAACACAATCCAGTTTGTATCACTGCCCACTGTTCAGTACTGCACCCATGTCGACTAGCAGGGGGTGCTTCTTCACAGGAGTGTCGATTCAAAAGATTCTATACTGCCCGCTATGAGTAAATGTGAGTATTCTGGCAGGAATAAGTGCTGCCAGGAGGCTTCCTGTCTTGTCTCGCTGTCAGTCAACTAGAATGGGTAATAGAATGGGTAATGGCCACATGGAAAGAACTTGGTCTGGTCATCAGGAAATTTCGGCACTGACCTTGACGGCATCCAAACTGCTATCCAAGCTGAAGAAGGAGGTAAGGAACTGTTGCTCCTCGATGCATAAGGACTCCAACTCGCCCAGGAAGTTTTGGACCACCTGACGCACACCAGGTGATGCCAGAACGCTGCATTAGAACACTGTGGCCAAACACGCTTGCCATTCTCTGTGTTAGCCCCTAAAACAAATGTGGCTCCTGCTGTGTTCATGAAATGTCTGTGGCATGGTCTGATAAGAGTGCTTGTGACTGACAGCACTGAGTGGTCTCAGCTGTGGCTAAGTGTGGATGTAGGCCGAGTGCGAGAAACTGGCTCACCTTGCCGAGTCTCCCCTCCAGGCAGGATGGCGCTAAATTACTGCTGGCTAAAGAGTCTTCGGGAACTGTGACCAGGCCTGTAAAAGCGAGGGTTTTTAGTAACTTCACAACGATACAATGTTGCCCCCCTACGGGTCATCATGTAACAGGACAGCACAGAGCTCACTTCACCTGGGTCAATTTTCCCAGGAATGGGGGGAAGGAATATGTGTTTAAATAATTAGGCTAGTGATTATTGCTTTGTTTTTTCTGTAGTTCCTGAAGGTCACAGTCCAGCAGCAAACTCACTAGCTTTCCTTGCCTCCTTTGGCCCAGACAGCTGGGATCTGGCTGCATCGAAAAGCTCCTTTATTTGTTGGTCATAAAGCCTGGAAATATTTTGAGCATACACCTGCAAGGAAAATCAACTCTTATTAAATCCTTATTGTCGTCTCTGCTGGAAACCATAGAGGTTCAGTCAGGTCATGTTGTTGTTGAAAGGCATGGCCTCAGTGAGAGACTTTCTAAAGCTTCTGGACTTTTCTTCCTGTCTGACTAAGGAAACGGCCAGCGGCCACCACAGCCGAAATACAAACCATCTACCAACAATGTCCACCAGATGGCAGCAACAGCCTTCAGTTAAGACAGCAAAGAGCCCTATTTCCTCAAGCAAACATCCAGGTTATCCTAATACAGTGCTCAATACATAATACTTTTCAGTACAACATGGCAACAGTGAGAAAAACGACATTACAGATCCACTAGCTGTGGTGGAGATGACTGTTCTAGACAAATAAAATGTACACAAATGAGTGTATGACCGGTCGTTCTTTGTGTGAGCGCTGCGAGCCGATGTGTGCTTTTGACCTTGACAAGCTGCTCGAAGACGAGGGGGCTGCTCTCCCTAAGCCAATCCATCAGCGGCTTGTACTGCAGCAGCTGCCTGTGGAGCGCGGGGGGTTTCCACTGGTCTTCCATGGCGCTGTGGCCTCCATGGGCCTGGCCCTGGAACCACAGCGCGCAGCATGGTGACTCCTGATCCTATGGGCTACACAGACTCCACAAAGCTCAGGCGGCTGAGAATCTGGCTCTGTGTGAGCTTTGGCTGCACCATACCTGCTGCATGATGACGTTGCTGATGTGCTGGGACAGGCGCTGCTCAAAGATCTGACGTACGCTCTCGAACCTGATCAGCTGTTCCGCCACTCCCTGCAGCCTGCGCTGACCTGACAGACCGAAACACACACGCGCACACACACACACGCACGCACGCACACACACACACAGATACAGGCTGGTTAGCCCCATGGACCTATACTAAAGCGGTCTATCACAGAAAGAGAAAACACCAAGGTATCCTCTGTGTGGAAAGTTTTTCGGTTGTTATGAAGGTGTCTCAGGAACACAAGAATGTGGTGAGTGAGAGGTCCACTGTCAGTGCCCGGACTGTGGCTACCTGCCGTGAGAGGCGCACTACAGCATCGGGACAGACTCTGGACTGCAGAGATGCACGCCCTCACTCCTTCCCTGTCCTCCAGGTCCCCCTCAGTCAGGACACGGATGTTGTCCTCGTCCAGCGTCAGCTGATCCTGTGACGAAAACAAGTCGATGTCATGTGTGGCTAAAGCAGCTGAGAGCGGGTGATCGTCGCAATCCAAACCTGCATCTGTTCACTGCATCTGTCCAAACTTGGATCTGTTCACTGGATCTGTTCACTGCATCTGTCCAAACCTGCATCTGTTCACTGCATCTGTCCAAACCTGCATCCTCCATCAGTTAGCTTTAGGCACACCTTACTGTTTGATAATTTAATGCCCAGCGATGCATGCCGAACAAAGATGTTTCTTGGGGGCGGGATTCAATCCTTTCCCGTTTGCCTTCTGTTTAGCGAGACACATAACGCTTCTGTCTCTGCTAAAGTCAGGCATGTGGACAGTTCAGCATTGTTCAGAGAGGCACCGGTTGTCTTTCTTCATTAAGGTTTTTGCTTTCAGCGCAACACAGAGTAGGAACATTAGGGAGTTATAGGATCGATGGAACGGTGATCACAGACTCTCAATAAATCACGAACTTTAATTATATGTACTACTTGTGTCCATAATATTTTTTAATGGGCTTAAAATACTATACCATGGGCTGCTGTATTATTTACGGACACGACACAGAGCGGGGGGCGCAATGTGTCTTCCTCACCACTAGTTGGCAGAGCTCAGTGCGCAGCTGGCTGTGGTTGCGGTCAATGCACTGCAGCCAGATGCTGCGCGCGTGGAGGCGTTTCATCTGCTCCTGGACGCTGTGCAGCAGGTGTTCGTGGCGGGACAGGGACTCCTCGATGAGCTCCACCTCGTCCAGGGCCTCATCCAGGGCCTTCTCCAGCAGGTTCAGCAGCCCCCCCACCTGCTTCTCCGTCTCCACCAGGCCTTTGAGGTTGGCCTGGAGTGGGCAGGAGAAACAAGCCATTAACGGGTTCCGTTTGGCAGGCGACTGCACGCGCTTACTCACCACGTCTGAGGCAGTATGAACTGACAAATGCTCCCGGCTGTTTAAACAGTAAAGAAAACTTCACTCAACATTCGGAATTAGTCAATGACCCCCTCTTCACAAAGCCAATTAAGTGGAATTTGTGTTAAACACATTTTTTACACTCCCTGTACCGGGAGCTGTACGGGCTTTAGGGAAAATCACTTACATTAGAATAAGGGTGTAATCGGCAGTAACAATATGTTTCAGCAATAGTTTAAATTAGCCTAATTAGAAAATGACTATTATTATTTATTATGGTTGTAACTAAATGATCAGCACTGAGCAGAGAAAACACTCAAAGCTTCCACAAATCAGTGAAGTATGACAGAGTGCAGATGGAGCACTGTGTGAACCCGAGCTTGGCAGACACAGCCCGATTCCCAGGCCCCTGCTGCAGAGGGAGGACCGGCACAGAGGAATGGCTGCGCAGACAACTGTCACTGGACTGAAACGCAAGCCACTGATGCAGGATGTTCAGTGTTTCCCTCAGGTACATTTGTGTGTATGACAGTGAGGCGTGTGTGTGTGTGATATGGTGAGGTGATGGGTGTTTGATGTGTGTGTGTGTGTGTGTGTGTATGATGGTGAGGCGGTGGGTTTGTGTGTGTGTGTGTGTGTATAATGGTGAGGCGATGGGTGTGAGTGTGTGTGCGTATAAGTATGATGGTGAGGCGATGGGTGTGTGTGTGTGTGCACAGACAATATTTTCAAATAAACACACTACATAAATACAGATCACAAATCGAATCAATAAGATTTGCAGTTGCCACTCAAGTGTGCCCCTTACCAGGTCCATGTTGGGCAGGTTGGCGTGCAGGGCTTGGGCGAATGCTTTTGCGTCCGAAACCGCCCTCTCGCTCTCCTCCATCAGCCGCTGGATGTCGGCCGCCTCCTGCGGCGTCAGCTCCTGGAAGCCCTCCTGCTCCTCCTCCTCCTCCTCCTCCCGGGTTGTCTCCGTAACCGCCGACGCCTGTTGCCGTGGCAACAACTCAGCTAGCCGTAACATTGACAAATTGTACTGGTGAACAGGATGTGCGCAAAACTGCCAAACAAACACAAAAGCTAAGATTCTTTTTTTTCAGTCACGGGATGCAGGGACTGCCTGGAATTTGATGAATTGCAGACAGCCAGAAAATCACAGTATGGTTGTTTGTTATGCTAATGTGAGTAGGTCACATGTTTCTATGTGGTGTGTGATTCAGAGTGTAAGGGGATAAGGTAGGAATTCCACGGAAGACAGAGTCCATTTGTAAAATTGCGCATGAAAACCATCCAGTGAGCCCGTTACACTTACATGATGAATATATTAAACCTCCATTAGATGAAAGTTCCAGTTATGTATTCAACAGAGTAAAGTTCCTAATGTAAAGTTAAAACCTCCACAGCCTGTAAGAAGAACGACAATTATACTGACTCATTACTGGTAGACACTGCTTGTTTGGTTGGGTTGACAAAGGGATGTGTTTTTGAGCTCAAAGTTTAAAATTCCACATAAAGTGTATGTTTGTGTTTGTGCATCTGTGTGTGTGTTTGTGCATCTGTGTGTGTGTCTGTGTGCATGTTTATGTGTCTGCGTGTGTGTCTGTCTGTGTGTATCAATATTGTTTGTATGTGTATGTGTCTGTTTGTGTGTCTGTGTGTTTGTGTATGTGTGTGTCTGTCTGTATGTGTGTGTGTTTCTGTTGTCTGTGTGTGTCTGCTGTGCGAGAGGGGAAACGCCTTTAATCTGTGCCAGTTCATTCTTCTGGCACACGCCCGTTCGAGACGGCGTACCCCTGTACTCCAACACTCCAGAGTGGGGAAACGCCTTTAATCTGTGTCAGTTAATTCCTTGCACTGCTTCAAGCGTGACCAACTTTTTTGTTAATTGAGAAACAATCATTTTCAGAAGATGCAACAAATTTTCTAATTAACTTTAATTTGAATTTTGTGCAATGTTTTGGTTGGCATATCTTGGGGCTGTCCAAAAGCATCTTTAAAGGTATTTATAATGGGAACTAATTACTTAACTACTAACAATGTAAAGTGGAAGTGCTTTATGTGTTGCCTGTCTTTCTAACTTGGCCGCCCCCTCTCATCTAATCCATGCTGGCCACTTCAGCCGGTCTTAGCTCCAACTGCTAGCCCCACTGCTAAGCATAGCTCTGACCGAGCTCATTTCCCAACCCTACAGACTACAGAGTATTAGTGTGTGTCCTGCCTCGTTACTGTCTCCATTTACAGCTGTGGTGTCTTATTTACTGTGGAGAGTTCCATCAGTCAGAGTCATGGAGTGTTTGTCTGAGATATTGACCCTTTTAGAAGGAGTGATGTCCATTCGTACACATGAGATATTGACCCTTTTAGAAGGAGTGAGGTCCATTCGTACACATGAGATATTGACCCTTTTAGAAGTAGTGAGGGCCATCCGTTCACAGAGAGGAGATTGGTGATGGCGTCTCTAAGACTTCCCGTTCGGCAGTCTGTAAAACTCCTGAACCTTGACTCTTCCGCCTTGGCAATCGAACACAGTCAAGGCCTTAAATTAGAATGTATTAAATAATGTTACATTTGTTTAATTCAAAACCTGACTGAAATCAAGTAAATTGGATTCTGTCTGTATTCACAGATAGATAATTCTGCTGACTGTACCTGAACTACCTGGTTCACATTCATAGAGTCTGGATTACTATCTGGATAGAGTCTTTCTTACTGTGAAGAATGGTTTGCTTCTTGTGTTGCCTTCAAAGCTTGTCCATATTTAAGAATATCCCTTATCCCCATGTCCCCAACAGCAACGGTTATGTGTGGGAGATACCGTTAAGTCACGATAGTAGGGACGTAAGGGAAGCTGTGAAGTTGATTACAGGTTGGTACAGGCGTGCCTGCCGACGTATCTAACACCATCATCAAGTTTGCAGACGACAACACAGTGGTAGGCCGAATCAGCAACAACGATGAGTTGGCCTACAGGGAGGAGGTCCAGCACCGGGTGGCATGGTGCGGCGGAAACAACCTGACCCTTAACACTAAAAAGACCAAAGAAGTCATTGTGGACTTCAGGAAATCCAAACGCTGCACACACACACCCATCAACATAAATGGATCTGAGGAGGAGCGTGTGACCAGCTTTAAATTCCTGGGAATCTACATCTCTGAGGATCTCTCTTGGACTCTCAACACCTCCATCCTGGTCAAGAAGGCGCAGCAGCGACTCTAGTTTCTAAGAGGGCTGAAGAAAGCGCACCTGTCTCCTCAGATCCTGGTCAACTTCTACCGCTGTACCATTGAGAGCATTCTGACCAACTGCATCACAGTGTGGTACTGTAACTGCTCCGCCTCGGATCGGAAGGCCCTGCAACGGGTAGTGAAAACCACCCAGTACATCATCTGTGCCCAGCTCTCCTCCATCGAGGACATCCAGCGGATGCGGTGTCTGCAGAGGGCACGCGGCTTCATCAGGGATCCCTTCCACCCCAACCACAAACTACTTGCCCTCCTCCAATCCCGGAGGAGATACAGAAGCCTGAATCTGAATTACATTAATGATAATAATGATGATAAACTTTATTTATATAACGCTATAGCTTATATCTTACATGTGCTTCACAACATAACCTTAAGGCAAATACACCCTGACTATAACGGGAGGGAAGCAACCCTTTGTTGAAATTGTACATTTTAAAGAGAAAAGGCAATGTGTCCATAAAGATTACCTGTAGCACAATAGGGCTACAAGATTACCTGTAGCACAATACGCCTTCAAGATTACCTGTGGCACAATAGGTCTACAAAATTACCTGTGGCACAATAGGCCTTCAAGATTACCTGGAGCTCAATAGGCCTTCAAGATTACCTGTACCACACTAGGTCTTCAAAATTACCTGTAACACAATAGGGCTTCAAGATTACCTGTGGCACAATAGGCCTTCAAGATTACCTGTGGCACAATAGGTCTACAAAATTACCTGTGGCACAATAGGCCTTCAAGATTACCTGGAGCTCAATAGGCCTTCAAGATT
>JAOYSI010002860.1:1428-15649 GCA_025775065.1 Hiodon alosoides
CCCCCCCCCCCCCCCCCCCCCCCCCCCCCCCCCCCCCCCCCCCCCCCCCCCCCCCCCCCCAACAACGCGGTGCTCTGCCCTCCTTAGTGCAGGCTGCTGGGAGTGTGTGTGGGCAGCTTGCCGTAGGCTGTTGTTTTTGGAGCACTAAACTGCTGTGTGCTTTTTTGAAATTACACGGGCGGAGTTGACAGCGATGAAGCCATGAAGTTCCTCACGCAGCTTGAGACCACAACCCTGGCCCGTGGCCCACAAGAGAGTAGGGTTGTAGGAGGTGGGGAGCGGCCAGCTTTAAAGCTCTTAGCTACTTTCCTGTAATAAATGCCTTTTTTGTTACACCTTCATTTCTGTCCCATTCGGTTGGATCCTGACAATGCCAAAAAAAAAAAAAAGTCTATTCTTTTGTGTTACCAGCGATTCATCTCTTTAGGACCTCACCGCGAGTGGTCGCTGAATCAGCGTTCTCCGGTAATGTCCTCTGATTGAATGGGCTGGTTAATGTTGATCTTTTTTGTGCACACTACTTTATATACAGACCGTTTAATAAAAATATGATTAGAAGCGCGGACTGATCGCACACTTTAGTGAAGGAAGCTCCAGCTTTGATCTGGTTATTATCAAAGCACTTCGATTAGACCTGAGCTTAGAGCAAGTTTCGTATTTGTTTTGTGAAAATGATGATGGTGCTGAAGTTATGATGCAAAATTTTGACAAGTAGATTAGGTGTGGAATGCAATAGGTAATTTAAAAATATATTTTAGACGGAAAGTTTGCATTTAAGGACTGCTAACTCTTTAAATGTCTTTGTGTAACGATAAAGAAGTTTGACTATTTCCCGAGGATATATTGTCCATGAGTTACAAATACACCGGAGCTTCATCGACTCCAAACAGCCCTACATTCAAAATCTTCTAAAAGCTTGAATCAATGGAACAAGCTGAACTATTTTTTCGTCCACTCCACCGGCATATTAAGTCAATGATGCCATCATTTATTCTTGGGAACCGCGCTCATCATAAAGCTTTAAGCACTGTTAAGTTTTATGACTGCACAGGGGATGGGCGCTATGCTAACATGTGACAACCTGAAATCCACCAAAATAAACATCACATTTACCAGTGAATCAGGCCATACACCATTTACCAGTCATGCAAAACAAAACAATTGAGTGGCTGACTTGTCATCTGTGTCCAGGAATGGTATTCATGTGAAATGTTCACCTACAAATGCAGACTTGTCAGAAATTAAGATTTGGTATTGCATTTTTATTTTGTCTCTGCTGTGAGTACTTCTGCCTGAATGACGCCATTTTGGTCGGCGCCATTTTGTTTATTTTTGTTTTTGCCTGGGCACATGGTTTTGGTTTTCTGTCTCAGTGTTTGTCTCTCGTGAGTATGTTTATTGGTTTCAATTAGCTCCTCATTGTCTGTTCATGTCTCTGTGTTAATTGGTATTAATTAGCCCATTGTTGTCTGTTCATTCGCCCCTCGTTGTCTGTCAATAGTTTCACCTGTTCCCCATTTCCTCTGGAGTTACTCCCAGAGTATTTAGACCTGTGTGGGCTGTTTGTCAGTAGTTAGTTTGTCTTGTAATGTCAAGCATACCAGTGGGTCTTTCTGGGTGGTGGTTTTTGAAGCTCCTAGTTTACTGGGGGTTTAAAAAAAAAAAAAAAAAAAAATTGAATTCCTTAACTACGTTCTGTATACTGGTGAAAGGAATGGGTGACTTATGTTTGTTAAAATGCTGTTCAGTATACTTTGCTTCCAGGTGCAGGTGGCACCTTTTGAATGTAAAAATTTAAACTATCAAGATAATGTACAGGTGACTTTATCTCACTAGGCAAATTTTTGTTGAAGTAGGATTCTTTCAGGTGGCTATACACAGGCTCTATTTTCTGTTAGTGTATAATTTTTCCATGGAGAACTGTGAGATGGACTGATGTGTTTGATGGTGATTTCTCCTCCATTAGACACGCCTATCTCCCTGAACACACGTGACTGTACCTGTCATGATGGATATTATCTTGCTCATCATGTTGCCAGTTGCACAAGAGGGAAGTGAATAGTTTGCCCAGTTCAGACGCACAAATGGAATTGTGCTCTAACTGGCAAACCACCTACAGTGACAATCCTCCTTGTGTCTCGGGGGGGTTTCTTTGTTTTTCAGAAATTCCAATTTTACCAAAAGTTTTGATCCTGGATGACAGATTTCAACATTAAGCTAGATGGCAAATGTGTTTGATAGACTGTACAACAAGACAGACCCCCGATGCGCGAGATTGTAGCCCTCGTGTCTTACGTCTCAGCCTGGATGATGGGGTCTAAGCGAAATTAAGCGTTACTCTGTAGTGCATATCCCACGCATTCCGTTTTGACTGGATAAAGCAGTGAGATCCAATAACAGGACAGGTGGGGGGCTTGATAAGCGGCGGAGTCTCACTTCCTTAGAAATAACTTTGAGTCTCAGGATGGTTGTGGAAGAAGGCTTTTTGTTGAACAGGTGGCATTAAGGACACACTTCTAAATACATGTACTCCTGGTGCATTTAAATTACATTAATTTTACTACTTTGAGCACAAATTCTCATAGTTCCAGGCAGCGTTACATCTTACATCAGTGGTTGACCGATACAGTCACAATCGTCTCTACTGTAAAACAAATGAAGACCTGTCTCAAGCAATCTACTGCACTGCCCATAGCAGCTTTACTTTCCAATCCTCAGCTCGGGTTTCTGGATGCTCGTTAGCGGATTGCTTGTTGATTGACTGCTCCCGAGCTCCCAGTAGCAGGTGCCTCAGCCAACTGCCGTATTTCCAAAACCAATTAAAACCCGCTTGTAGTCTTTTTCCAGCAGTCATTCAATTATTTGTTTATTTGTTTTTTTAATGCATTTGCTTTGAGAGGCTATTGGTGCCTTTTACGCAGAAACGCGCTGAAGTGCCTAGAAGTTATGTCGCATCAGCAAAAGTAGAAGGTCTTAAATTTTGAAATAGTCCATGCAACTCTGGAATGTTGTTTGACTCCTTTTAATCCTCAGTCCATCGCACTGGTCTGCCCTGTTCCTCTGCTTTGAAATAGTGTTCCTCAGTGTTGGAATACCCGTCTCCTCCTTCCCAGGCCTGTGTAGGATTACTAAAGCCCACATAGCCTGTTAATATACAAAGATTGATTATTTTGCATAGTTTCTCTATGTTAAGACAGAGAAACAAATACGGTTGTTGCGTAGGCCACTGTTGACCAACCTGATAGACAGGTTTGTCAACTCACTTCCTGAGTGATTGGTCATTTGTTGGAAGTCAGAGTGTTTGCTGCTTGCTTACACATCTGTTAATATCTAACTGTGTCATGAGGAACGAAATGGGCTAGTAATGTAGGTTTGGATGACTAACATTATGATTTTAATAACGTTATTTGACCTGTGGAACTTGCATGTATACTTGGAATAAGGCATTCATCCCTTATACCCACTGCAGTTTCCATTGCCAATTCATGTAATAACTTCAAAATTATTTTAAATGTCAACGCCAACGTGATCCCACGGTGGCTTTACGGTTAAGCTTTAAACACTGTTTTGACGATGTTAAAGAAGATTTAGCTTGCTGGGTTGTAGGAGGAGCAGGGAGCTCTGAAAGAAGCTACAACCGAAGTTACATACACGAAATTCAGTTCCTGATTCATTTTCATGGATTTTCTCATTCGGATGGCTGAGTAAGGCCTGTTTATAATCAACCGTTACCTGGCTGTAATGATCCATCATCAGCACAGTTGGTTAAATGCAGCACATGAAAAAAATTGCAGCCCAAAACATTATACTGTTAAAACTGTTCTTTAATTGTTCACCCATTATGATTTATAGAGCAGATCCCTTCTGGATGTACGGAACTTAAAAACTGATAAAAGTGTAATTAGAACCCAGGTCTCCCCAAACAATGTGGCTAGCTTTCTGTGGGATTGAAAGGTGTGCGTAACGCTGGCTGAATATTAATGGAATGGAACGGTTACACCGGAGGAATAACTTTTGAAGTTTGCATTAAATCTATCCTAACACACCTTTTGACTCCTGTGTCATTGGCCATTATTCATTCTGTTATGAGGCAGTCTGTGCAGTCTGGCTGTCTCAGGTCACTGCATTTCTGTTGAACCTTTATTGCCAACACATTGTATTTCTGTTAAACAGGTATCCAAACCAGTGGCATTTTTACTACGGTGCAAAAAACTTCCCCCTTCCTCACACTCACAAAAATATTTTGCATTGTACTCCTATAACTCTCTGTGCTTTGGGTACGCCCACGTTGAAAGTAACAGAAGCAATCTTTTCCGAGACATTTTGGGCCTGTTTAAATGCAGCTTCTGTGGCTTCTCTGCATTGCTGTGGCCTGTCACTGAGCTGATATGACTTAGCACTCGCTATTTGCTTGTATGCGATGGCCACCCAGATTTGTCCGCTACATATACTATAGGTACATATACATCAAGCCTGGTAAAACATTGTTCAGTTTCCCTAGTTCTTAAGTGACTGATGATGACACGGCTGACCTAAACAGGCAAGTGACGATGGGGCTCGGTGGTTGAGGTGAGTGAGCATTGATGATGGGGTTAATTCCAGGATCCCCAAAGAAAAGATTTACCCGCGTGATTTTCTTTCTGATTGGACGAAAAAACAGCCGCAGCTTTCAAATAAAGCTGTTCTTGCACCCCAGCCCAAAGAACAGTCAGTGGAGCTGAAGCCCAACGAGCGAGTCTGTACTTGCTTCTTGACTTTGAGATCGTACGCAGCAGTGATTGTATAACTTCCAGCTGGTGCGAGTACATAACACCAGTTCATTTACAGAGGGTTTCTTCTAACCAATTTCCAAGAATTTGCCACTTCAACTAATTAATTTATGTAGTCTTAATACTCAATAGATACACTATATGAATTTCTAATACGAAATAGACACTAAGTGCGCATTAGGTATTCATATCCAAAAAAAAATGCATGGTTCAAATGTAACAACTTGAACACTCAGCATGTATAGATTTCCGTACCTTGACTGTAAAATGTGCTTTAGAAAAAAAAATATTTACATGACACTGTCAAAATCATATATTAAATAACAAGAGCCGAGATTCTTAGGAAAATAAAATTCATAGTTAGAAGGGCACTTTCATTTATTCAGCTGGGCCACAAATTCTTCAAATACAACAGTTAATTTTAAGTTATGAGTGTTCTGTGCTACAAATAAAAATAAAACTTTTTACCTATATATATTTATAATGATTACACACATACACATACAGTGGGGTCAAATACTCTACAGTTCTATAGAAACAAATTACAATACTATTTTCCTTCTGTTATGCCAAAGGGCTGTATGAACTGCAAAACGATGTTAACAATTGAATTGTGCCGTACAATCACTCCCTGAGTACACACACTTTATATTTATTTTAGCACGGCCTCATTCTCTCATCTTAACTACCCCCAGAAAATAAAAGTCCAATATTTGCCTTTTATTTCTTAAAGTGTCTTAAGTGGATTGAAAGGCAGAAATACTACAGGAAAAGTAACTCAAAGAGAAATAACATCTTCCCCAAACACTTGAGAACGCTGGGACACTTACAATTCCAGTACAAAAACAAAAATTAGAACTTCGGTGAATTCCAATTAAGTCATTGCCACCTCAATCCCGTTGCATCCTCACCTCAACACTGTAAGCTAATTGCCTAGCAAAGTAGTTTGTGCTTTTGGGTTATAACAAATAGAGACTTTTAAAGATAATGGGAAAAGTCACAGTGTCTGTCACTAAAGATCTTTTTTGTTTTTATTTTTTATGAAAGTACAGTGAGGGTGACTGTCCCTTTGCTTCTTTTCAGTATCCCCACGGCCTCGGCGTGAGCGACACCCTCCAGGCTCTGTCCGTCCACGGCTACGATCTGGTCTCCGCGCTTCAGCCGGCCGTCTTCAAAGGCCGCTCCCTGCCAGAAAACACACATTCACATGAGTGTGGGTTACTCAGCATTGTGCAATAGGCGGACACGGCGCAGGCTGTCGACACATGTTGAATGTCACTTCATTTACTTAGGGTAAAGCAGATGTATGGGAATCTCCCATACATGTTTTATAAATCCCCTCTGAAACCTGCCAAGTCAAACTGAGAATATAATGAAATGTTACCAAAAGGTGTTAGTTATGTATCGTCTTAACCTTTTTCACCTTGCTGAACACCGTCTTCACGTAAATGGGGAGATCTCCGTGTGGGCTGCCAAATCCTCCAACAATGCTGAAGCCAAGCCCACCCGTACCTCTGTCCAGGGAGATGGTTTTGTACTGAGGGTTCCTGAGGAAAGGAAAAACAACGCGCTGACACGTTAAAGCAACGTTAAAGCAACAAACAAGAGCACACCAAGTCATTAGTCCTGTCTCACGGAAAAACAATGCTCTCTTCGGTCAATAGCTTTTGGATGTAAGTGTTTGGCGATCCCGTTGAGGGGCGGAGATCAGCTGGGAGCGTTAGAAAGGTCCGTCCTGGGGACACGGCTGGTTGACTGTCTCCCGTGTGTCCAAATACGACGACCGTCACCCTAAGATGTGTTGGGCCCTACCTGCCATCCTCAAGGAACTCGCTGCCCTCTGCAAGGTCAGGCAGGGCAGGCTCGTCAGCTGTCTGTACTCGAAGGTGGTTATGGTCCCCGGGTCCACCTCCCTCCACCACCTGCAGAGACGAAAGGCACCAGGGGTAATCGATCTGGGGAAACAGGAGTGTCTCCGCAGGCAAGCTGCCGGCGTCGGCCTGGAGGAACACAACAGGGCTGCCGCGGTGTGTAGTATGTCTGATGAAGCGGAAAGCCGAGCAGTGTTGATTCAACACGTCGGAGATGAGTGCAGGAGATAAGCTGGCACCTATTGTGTTCGTTTCATTTTATTGACAGTGCCATTGGCGCCATTTGTTATGGTCGCGGCCCTTTTTGTACGTAGCCGTAAGTGCTCTGCGGTAAAGCATGCGAATGCACAGTTTCAGATACAATCAGTCCCCAACCTGTGGCCTGACGGTGTCTGAGGCGTCCTGCAACTGGCTGACGTTATCAGTGTGAGTCATGCGCTCCGCAGACGTACCATCGATGCTTATCACTCTGTCGCCAATCTGCAGACGCAAACGTGTCAGGCAGCACACCGAAGCAGCAATCACTCCAATGCCATCACATCGGCAACACCGGGGTTAAATTCAAACCAGAACTTAACAGTGAGGCCAATGTATGTCTCACAAAATATCAGTTAACAACATTTACAGTAGGTACTGTGGGATTCTTGAGAAATAATCAAACGTTCAGTTAGGAAGTTTATATCCAAAAACCAACTTTGGGTTTCTGAGAAGAAATTAGGATATTACGGTCACAGATGGCGGGATCTCTGCAAATTTACCGACTTCCACAACTCAGTTCCTGCAGGAGAGGATAACAGTGGAGTCTGCCATAATACCAGCGACAAGTAAGAGGAGAAAATCTGCATTCAGCTGTGTGGCTTTTAAATAGCCTGACTGGAGTCTACCTTGTTAAAATCCCTTGAATTTTCGTTTTTTTTTTTTACAATAACCAAAACAAACACGAGAGCTACCCGTGGCCTCCGCTATCAACCCACTTCCAACATCTGTGTCTCCGCCGCCAGTCCAGCGGGATCCACCGATGCGTCGAAGACGGGGACGTCCCCTCCCGCACCTCTGATCCTGGGGGAATCCCGAGAGGCGGGGCCCTGTGAAGGCATCACGTAACCAGGCACACAAAGCTCACTTTGCCTTTACTCCTTCAGCATACACTTCTATTCAAAGCAACCCACAGCAAAGGTAAATACCATCAGTAGTGCCACAGCTATTTGGTTTGCACAGTGCTATAGATATGATCAGAAACAGAGGACCCAAACGTCTAGCTGAAATCCTGGAAATCAATGAACAGCATTAATATGTAAATAATGCTCAGATATTAAGAACGTTGTTCAGAATACGTGAATGGAACTGAATAGACTGAATGACAGCTAGGTTAAAATATACTTCAAAAACCTACCTTTGTAAGTGTAATAGTTCGGATCTCTAGAGATGGGTCGGGTGCTGGTGGGAAAAAAAGGGAGTTTGATACTCTGTAAGTGTTATGTGCAATGAACCAGATGTGAGTTTTGGACTAGAATGTGTTCTGGAGAATCGTTCCCATTGTTTCAACTCAACGGGTCTCGTATTGCAAAAGGCTTTTCGATTGGGTATATTTCCTGGACCGGTCGCAAACAACCTCAGTACTTACATTCCTCACTTTTTCTTCTTTTGTAAAATTCCCCTAGGAAGTTCTTATCTTCAGGCAAGCTGTGAGGTGTTTCTTCAAAGTTACCTGGGTTGCCGGTCTAAGAGTTTAAAACCCATTTAAATATACATCTATTTAAACTATCCATTTAAATATACATGAATGCATGTCTTTAATAATAAAAAAACAAACACAATGAAACATTCTCCAAAATCATCAACGTCAGACTAAAATACAGGGCCAGTTATTGTACTTTTTTAAAACGAAAACGTTTGTTTATTTTTCAGGTATTTGTAATCAGCTTTGTGCCTGCATTACACAGTGTATTGTTTACTGTTTATCCTAACTATGTAGGCCTAATGGCACATTTAATGATTAGTGAAAGACTAATAAAAATGTATGTTGATGGGATTACCTGGCTGCAGAGAGAGAGTTTCCCCTCTGAATGGAGCTGCTGGAGTTTAAAGCGAGCCACTTGGAGATTCACTGGTCCGGCACAGCGCTGTGACAGGAGGGCACGTCAACCACAAGAGACCGCCGGTCACGGTAAGCATTGACAGCTACACACAGCTCTTACCAACAGAGGCGCGGGGAAGCGACGCACCTTTAACAGAGCAGCCACGCATTCCCGCGTAGCCGAGCGGACATCCTCCCCGTTCACAGAGAGGATTCGGTCTCCCGGCCTCAGGCCGCTGTTGGTCTCCACTGCGCCCCTCGTCGTCGTGGCTGACACAAAGACGCCTGGGCTGTCTCTGCCAAAGGATAACCAGGAAGTGAGGCCACCCCATTTAGCAGGGAAGATGTTTTGGTACTTGGATGTTGGATGTGTATTAGGCTCGTTAAAAACAAACACCGGGGTCAAATGTCAAGTGCTACTAACGGACGTGCATTAAAACACACATTATTACATCCATAATGTGAGGCCACTCTTCTCAATGACACCAGCGATTTATTTATCTGCTCTCGGACACTAACGGACAAATGATCTAATTGACGTGCAGATAAGGGCAAAAGAACCCTGTGTTCTGCTTTACCTTCACTGGAGCCTCATGAGGCACTGTGGACAAACAGTCAATTAGTACAATTGAAAGGTAAGTTTTGTGGGTAATTTTTCCGTCTCGTATTGCATATCCCCACCGGTAGCAAGGTCAGATCATTGACCGAAGACAAGCGGCTGAGGTCAGGGCTTCGCTTGAAGAGCAGTTAAGGAATTGACCGCGTGACCGTAAGGTTGCATGTTAAAATCACAGAGGAGGAACTGCCGGAGGTAAGGCACTTAACCTGAAGCGCTTAAATAAATACCCACAATTGCATAAATAGGCAAAGTGTGAAACTGTTATCAGCATCCCTCTGGACAACAGCGTAATCCAGTGTATTAATGTTTCTGACGGGCTGGCCGCCTACTCCACAGGCCTCTACCTGTTCCCAACAATGCCGATCCCCATATCTCCGCTGGGCTCCTTCAGCAGGTCCGCAGAGAGGATTTCCCACGCGTCCTCCTTGAACTGGGCATCGTCGCGAAACACCATCAGGCGAACGTCAAGCGGCGTCTGTCTGAGGACATCGATTGCCTCGTCGTGCGTGACAGCCCGCAGGTCGATGCCGTTAACCTGCGCGGGGACAGAGAGGGGTCACGGGTTTGATTCAGCTTGGCGGGGGAATGTGCCGGGTTTGGACTGGCCTGTCCCGGGGACAAGTTCGTTCAAGGTCATGCTTCTCATAGATGCACAAGGCAAAGGAAGATTAATCTTTCAGACAGTGTTATGTGACATTTTTTGGCACCCCAAACACAGCTTAATGTCAAGAGAACAGGACAGGATAAAAAATTCAAAAGAGACATACATCTCAGCCTCTCCCAACACAAAAGAAAAGAAACGCGTTCACAGCTGATGCATAAAGGCATCAACAATCCCATTGAGGGCTCCATTTTCCCGATGACAGGTAGATTAGCAATTTTTTGTCTGACGCAGGTGTATTGTGTAGCGCCAACGTAATTTGAACATTTATTTTCATTTAAACACACGAGTGATTAATATCCGAATATATGGAACAAGAACGGCATTAAAACATGTTTAAATATAAATCCATCCCTCTCGTGCTAAAACGAAAACACTCCGGGCCTGATTTACGATGGTGTTGGCTCCTTGTTTCAGGCGTAAGCGAGGCACGTCTTGGCAGAGAAACATGTGTGGTGTGTACTAAACGGGTTCGAGAGCCGGGAGGTGCAGTCTGCCTATGATCTAGGTCAGTCATGTCAAGCTGTCCTGCTCTATGTTTTATATTGCATATTTCGCTGAATTTAATAAACTGACTCTAATTGCAATGGGGCGGTTTGTGTGGAGATTTTACCGCCTTTCAGGAGCAAGTTTAAATTTGTGGACGTTTACTAAACGAATGTTGTAAGCAGGAATTCCGCTACTAACTGCTGCAATAAAGAAACGTCGGGAATTAAACCAAAGACGCGTTCAGAATCGCGGAAAATAACACATTATCAGAAGGTACAGATTAAGTAGCCATGCGATTATTACCCTCCTGGAAGAAATCGAAGACGATCTAGAATCTAAGATATTTCAGATACTCATGTCAAAGCAATAGCATTTTGTTCATTCGTCCCTCGATTATTCGTTATTTTTTGGTTTAGCAGCAGAATGAAGCTGATGGTCACTACTGTTTTACCCAGTCTGGAAACTGGCAGAGTCCTGGCAGAGGGCGATGGATCCCGTTACGGACAACTGTGATCGCCTCTGCTTGGGTCCCTAAAACCCCGGCATACCTCCAGTATCTGGTCGCCGGCCCACAGCCTCCTGTCTTTGGCAGCAGCCCCCTCCCCGTAGACTTGGTGAATGATAATGCCCTCCTGGGAGAAAGAGAGGGTTCAGACTGACCCGCGCAGGAAAAGCTAAGAGTGAGGCCTACGGCCCGCATTCCAGGCCTGGACATTGTCTCCTACTACTCAGGTACAGGGAGGTTCAGCGCTCAGGCCTGAAGGGCAGACAGATCGGGAGTGGTCGAACTGAATAAATAGCTCTTTAACGTTTGTATAATGACACTATACAGATTTCGGTGGGTGTAAGTCCCAAATGAAATATTGAATGTATTCATTCTTTAAAACAAACAAAAAAACTGACGAAGAACATCTGATGGTCAAAACAAAAGAAAATACGAAGTAGATAAGAATGTTTAGTCAGCATATAGCTGCTCAAAAAATAAACAAAAAATAAATAAAATCACACAAATACATTGTTCATAGTGTTTATAATAATTTTTACCTGATTTATTTCTTTATTTTCGCAGTACATAACAACATTACTCTTTGCATAACTTGTAGGCTGAAATTGTGCTCACCAGAAGGGTATCACACCCTCCCACAATGCTGAGGCCAAGGCCTGTGTGGCCCTTCGAGATGTCAATGGTGGTCTCACAGCCAGGGATTATGGGACACGTCAGCGGATCAGGGGCCATGGCGACAGGGGTGGACGGCCTACTGAATCCTACAAAAAACAGGCGAAGATAACTAGATGATCAATATAAACTGGAAAGTTTTTTTAAATATCAAAGTAACATGGGAAAAAGACAGAAAAAAAAATGAAGACAAAAATCACGGGATTATTTACTCCAATCAAACAGTCATCGGTGGTCTGAAGGATAGTGTTCATTGAGCACACTACGACGTAAAATCTTGTCTTTTGGTGTTCAGCCTGCTTTTTTGCCAGTACCGAATCTCCTCTCACGTGCTATAGCATGCTCAATCAAGCCACGTGTTCTTTTATGAAAATGTAATGGCTTTAGCCCCAGGACATGTTCCCCTGAAGGTACCGGTCTTACCTTTGGCTGGCTCCACATCAAGGGGCTGTAAGGAAACGAGCGGAACACAGACAGCGCCGGTCCCTTTTCCACCAGAGGCCCGTCTCACTGGACTCACTGCGGCAGGGAAGGTGCCAGTGATGTCTGGGCAGATGGTCAGCTTCTCAGAGCTTTGGTCCTTCTTCAGTAGACTGTTCACCTGTCAACACAAAACACAGATGTAACATTTTAGTAGCATTTTATTCAACTGCAGAGTGACTGAAACTACCAAAGAACATTATATCCTATTGCTCAGATGTTTACATTTTACAGATTAAGTACAAGGATAAATTATATAGATTTAAATGATACACTATTAATAATACAATAATACAATTATTTATTTAAGTATGAATTCCTAACACACCTTCCATGTCAAAATAATACATGGAACGCAAATGTCGAAATGCCACGGTGCCCCAAAATTAAGTAAAAGGCATAAGCAAAGAAAGAAAGCATTGATAAATGACAATAGCACAGTTCACACCTTCTCCACAGGATGTCCCACAACAATCTCGTCCCCCGCAGTCAAGATTGTATCTCCAGCTGTCATTCTGCCACCCTGTAAGTCAGTCGTGAATTACATTCTGATTTATGAGTCTGTCTCGTCACTGTGTTCATACACGTTTACTTCTGAACATCTTTCCGTTATATATTTCTCCATTTGAAGGACCGTGTGCTATGGACTAATATCTAACATTACACAGACATTGGGGTTTCTTTTTCTTTATTTTATTTGGATCCTTTACTTCGTGGATTGAGCCAAAGCCAGCTAACTAAGCTTAATGGGCCCATGGCAGATTGTTGAAGATGCCTCTCTGCACCAGATGGCTTGGCATTTTCTCTACACTCGTAAAGGGCGCCCAGTGAGACTGACCCTCGCTTCTGCATTGTGGTCAGTCAGACTCCTGATCACCGCCCCGCTCCTGTTGTCCTCTTCACTGATGGACGTTCCCCATCCTCCCTCGTCCTGTTTTAGGACGGGGCGAGCGACAGGACAGGACAATCCGTTCTATCAGTACCCGCGGCAAACGCGCGGTAGCACCCAAAAGCTGCTAGGTCGAATGCTGTTTTTAAATCGCACTGGCTTCATAGAAGTTTTGATTGTAAGTTCCTTGCAACTCTTGCATCATTCAAAGAGACAGTTTTCTGTTTATAGTATCTCCATTGTGACACGAATCTGTATAACGTGGAGGGGCGATCATCTGAAGGTCGATTTTCCCCGATACCTACCTTAGGGTTTATTGCATCGTGGGCATATTTGAACATATGAACATCGACTCCTGATGGGGATATGACAGCATGCATGTCCTTCTACGGAAAGACACAGTTACTATGAAAACACAATGAAACCATATTTTGGTTTTGGAAGCATTACATCAAGAGATAGTAACGTTAACTTGTTTCTTTATCAAAAGATGGCTGTTGGCAAAACAAAAAAAAAGGTAGGCAGAATGGTTGGCAGGAGCTACCTCTGCTTGTGAATTCAGCATGTCCCTGTACTCCTTCTCTGGTCCCAGGGCCATCTGGCTCAAAGCTTCTGTGGTCCTGTTCAAACAGCATCATCATCCCCGTAAGTCAGAGGGAGTCGGATAGAGAATAGGCGTGATTCGCCTCCTCGACGCAATGCAAACACTGCAGGGAAGACTTCCCTGGCACCCTGGGGCATGAGCGGTCAGTTGTTCACAGTGAGAGCGGGCTGCACTTTAGACCCTTGGATGAAGTGCTGAGGCAGAGCTCTCTCGGTTCGGACCGAACAGCATGGCTTCAGGGCTTGGCAAACACGCCGGCCTGCTGAGGGCACAGATGTGCAGATGGCACAGGAAGCCTCCCATGCTGACGCCTGGAGAGAACTGCTGCGTCTGACATTTTTGAAGGACGCTAGCGACCTCTATTGTTATCAGAGAGAAGTGCGGATGCTCAGAATTCTTTTTTTTTTAAGTGGGGCCGCCCCCCCCCCCCCCCGCGCGGAAGGGGGGAATTGTATTTGTGGGGGGGGGTGGGGGGGGGTTGTTGTGTTTTTGTGTGTGTGGGGGGGGGGGGGCGGTGTCCAGCTCAAGCCCGCATCCTGGCAGTTTCCGAGGGAGGGTCATGTGATGGCAAATAAAAAGACTGAC
>JAOYSI010002862.1:2500-15647 GCA_025775065.1 Hiodon alosoides
GTGTGTATTTCTGTGTGTATAGGGTGTGTGTGTATAGGGGTGTGTGTGTGTATTTCTATGTGTATAGGGTGTGTGTGAGAGAGAGTGTGTGTGTGTGTGTGTGTGTGTTTGTGTGTTTATAGGGGTGTGTGTTTGTGTGTGTATAGGGGTGTGTGTGTGTGTGTGTGTGTGTGTGCGCGTGTGTAGGGGGACTGTGTGCATGTGCGTGTGTGTTTGTGTGAGTGCGTGTGTGTGTACGTGTCCTCGTGTCCATGTGCGTGTGCGTGTGCGTGTGTGTGAGTGCGTGTGTGTGTATGTGCACATGCATTTTTATACGTCCCGATCTCTGTTCTTGTTTTCACCCTGCGTGCGCTGCAGGCTGCTTATTTTTAGCCATTTGTCACCTACAAATCACAAATGTGCTGCGTCGTGCATTTCCTATGATCACGAGGTGCCGTGCCTACCCAGACCAGTTAACCTTTATGGTCCTGCGCCAACAATCAGCCTCCTCCCTCCACAGCTGTCCCTCTCAGGGCTACTTGGCCCCTCCGGCCCCCCTCATTTCAGTGCTGCATGTTCCCCACTGCCTGTAGGTGAACATGCGGGACTATCTGGGGCAGGGTGCTGCCTCGCATGGTCCTGTCCAGCGCTGCAGCGGCACATGGTGCTGACCTCATCCCGGGGTTCAGCACCTTTGGTTGAGTGGTGACCTCATCCCGGGGTGCAGCACCTTTGGTTGATCCCGGGGTGCAGCACCTTTGGTTGAGTGGTGACCTTGTTCTGTGTTGCGTCACTTTGGTTGAATGGTGACCTCATTCTGTGTTGCGTCACTTTGGTTGAGTGGTGACCTCATCACGGGGTGCAGTACCTTTGGTTGAGTGGTGACCTCATCACGGGGTGCAGTACCTTTGGTTGAGTGCTGACCTCATCCCGGGGTGCAGCACCTTTGGTTGAGTGGTGACCTCGTTTTGTGTTGCGTCACTTTGGTTGAATGTTGATGACCTCGTTGTTTCGTATGTCAACCCAGGCAAGAAACCGATTTATCTGCCTGTCTGCGGCGATTATTTGTTCTATGCTTGTTCTCCCTTTGAATGTAGTTCCTGGCTTGCTGACAGGGGGCACTGCTGCTCTGGCAGAAAGCTTCAGGGCGCTGATGCATCTGGGAAAAAGATGTAGGCCTGTACCAAGTGCCAAAGATTGGCCTTGTGTTGATCTCAGCAAGAAAGTTCCGTAATGCTTTGTGTTGATCTCGTTGTGTGGCACCCAGATATGTTTCTGGTGGGTTCAGGACTCCCCGAGAAAAGATGAGAAATAAACACTAATTTCATCATTGTTTTGGGCCTGAATGAGACAATCTGCTGTCAGGTGGTCGATTGTGTGCATTGTTTGATTCTCTGATGACTTAAGAACTGCGGCCCTCTCCTATCTGCCTCCTCATTCTTCGTAACGCCGGTTGGCTTTGCAACGTCCCTGCTCACCTGGGTTCAGTTTCTGATGTTATTATTAGCACGGGCCTGGTTTCAGTACCTTCTTATCTGTTAAGTACACTTTTTTTACTGCTTCTGCCTGAATCTTGTTTTTCCTCAGAAAAACCCGGTTTGACATCACAACGGAGCAGGAACAAAATCTGTGACTCAATATCTACCTTGCATAACAAAGCCTGCGTATACCTGTTCAGTGCTTTATTGGCCACGGTCTTATCGATCCACTAGAAGGCCGTCTAGCACGCTCTAGCCGGCCTCATTTGCACAAAGAAGGGAAATGAAACTGAAATGATGACACTCATCAATCCTGTGTGATCTATGAGCGAGCGTCGATGAGTGATGGCGCTTGGCTGAGGAGTCCTGGTTTCTAGAAAATGTTAATCTTGCACCCGTTTTGTAGGAATGTGGCCCACTGGCAACCAGTTTGCAACCAGTAAACATGGCTGTTCGGGTCATGGCGAAGTGCTGCCTTAGTGGGTATGTGGGGAAAAAGTCAGAGCGCTCAGCCTGGACCCCTGTCCTGGCAGTGCTGGAGAAGACCCTGGACCCCCTGTCCTGGCAGTGCTGGAGAAGACCCTGTACCCCCTGTCCTGGCAGTGCCGGAGAAGACCTTGTACCCCCTGTCCTGGCAGTGCTGGAGAGGAACCTGTACCCCCTGTCCTGGCAGTGCTGGAGAGGAACCTGTACCCCCTGTCCTGGCAGTGCTGGAGAAGACCCCGGACCCGGTGCCATCCTCATGGCCCTTTCAGACATTTCATGACATTTAATCTGCCGGCCTGTAGTTTCTGAAATGCTTCCGAATAGAGTTGGGGAAGGCTTTTCGTGTAGCCATGTTTACGGCCAAAAGACACAAGAATTTTAATGACCTGAAAAGATGAAAGGTTAATGAGGTTGTTATGATTCATTGCCTGTAGGTTTCATTGAACATAGTCTGACGCAGTTTAGTGTTATGGATAATATCTCTGGGTTGAGCAATATTTTAGGTTTGAGCGATGCTACGGTCGTACAGAAACTTAGCACACATAGCGGTTGTTTGTCAGTTTAATAGTTAAATTCAAACAAATTTTGGTTTCATATCGATACCAATGTCCCTGTGTATGATTTTGTACTGAAATAGTTGGAATGGAGCTGTTTGTAGAAAACTGTCTTACTGTACATTTCATGAGTAAAATGTTGACACAAGCAGTGGACGGCGTGGAGCGATGAATACCTGAGCGTGAATCTGGGTCCACGTGAGGACCCACATGGCTTTGTTCTCTCGTGCCTCATCAGCCCGTCCCATTGTCAACATTCCCTGGAGTTTAACTGCAGAGTTTGGGCCGTATCTACTGCGCGTTTCACCTTGTTTGTGGTCCCTCTGCCTGGCTGGGAATTTGGCTTTATTCGCAGGGAAAAGATTCCGGTTCCAGTTGGAGCTCGTCTGGGTTTTTTTTAAATTTTTTTTTTACGCGATCTTCCAGCCAGCGTTCTCCCAACGTTAGTTCGGCCGCACCACTCCAACTCCTCCCACCCCACCCCCGTCCGCTGACTCCAGATGGGGCCTTTCCGAGAATCGGGAGTCTGCAGAAAAAAACGTGCTCCCTACCCCCCCTGCTCTTCTATCCTGGTTCGCCAGGCCATTTCTCAGCTTCCAACGGCCGTCTATCAAACAAAGTGTGAGAGCTGGGAGAGCGTTTACGTTGGTGGCAGGCCCCGGTGGTTATGTTGCTACTCTGGAGAAAATACGTTTCAGCTTCAACAGAATTTCAGCAACGTTAAATCAGCATTGACATTAACGGACGAGTGCCGGCCTCTCAAAGTGTCACTTTTGATGCTTTCGTTCTGGAAGAATCCTGCATCGAGGGTGCTTGGCCGTAAGTCACCCAAGCCCGTAATGAGGCTGCCCTGTGATTTAACCCTTTAGTGGGACACTGAAAGGACGGAGCTGGACGGCCGTGGAGCCGCACTGGGCAGGTGCAGTAGTGAATCCGCTTGCTTGTGCCCTGGTTCGTGTGTGCATGTGTGTGCGTGGGGGGTGGCGTCTTTGTGGTGAGAGCGGCGGTTGTACCTGCAGTGTGGTTGGTTATTGTCCCGGACATGCCAGTGAAGCGTCTGTGTTTTTCAGAGACACCCTGACTTCCTTTTGTTTCCATGATTACATTTTTAGAATTAAGTGCATTACAGTAAGTGATAATGGCTGGTAACCTTACTAATGAGCAGGGGAAGTGGGTGCTGGAAACCAGAAAACGCAAAGATATTTGTGAACTATGCCTATTTTTGGGCCTCCTCCCCTTCGATCCCTGGAGCTGAAGAGGAAATAAAGGACGCAGATTAGCACTTCCAAGATTGTGTCCGTTGAGGAAAAGACAGGGCGGGGTGTGCCTTGGGCAGAAGAGAGCGTTGAATAAATGGCCATGGGTTTTTGCATGTTAGAGGGAGTTTGTTCATTGAACGAAGGGGGAGAGCTCTTTGTGTATAAGTGTTTTTGTGTGTGTGTGTGTGTGTGTGTGTGTGTGTGTGTCTGTGTGTCTGCGTGCATGCGTGTATGTGTGCGTGCGTGTGCGTGCGTGTGTCTGTGTGTCTGCGTGTGTCTGTGTGCGTGTGCGTGTGCGTGTGCGTGTCTGTGTGTGTGTGTGCGTGCGTGCGTGCGTGCGTGCGTGTGTGTGTGTGTGTGTGAGAACGCTGCCAGTTTTCTGATCATTGATGGCAGTCGTAGGTTAGGTGGTGATGTGTTTTTCGAGGCGGAAAACGCTCTGTAGGTTCTCAGTGCCGGTCAGTTCGCCCTCAGGCCTGGCCGCCCACTGTTTGGCTAATTGGAAACAGGGAACGGAGGAATGTGGGTAACGCTGCCAAGGGGCGTAGAGGGTCTGTGTGGATGGGAGGCACAAACGAGGCAGGGAGACCCTACCTCCACCCACATGGCTGCTTATGACCGAGTGAAGCTTGGTCAGTTTGGGGTTCAGAGCAACCCCAGATGCCCCTCGCCCACCCAGCGCACCGGCATGCACACAAACTGATACAGCGGGTGTTTGTGTTTATTTTTTCATCGCCGACACTGTGTTTTTGATCGTATCTCGTCTGTAGTGGAAAATAACGGCGGTCAAGCGTGCCGCTGTTCGGTTCTGTGGCACAAAGGAACTCTGATGCTATCAGCAAAGGAGCGAGGAGCGGAAAGATCAAAGCTGCTCTCTCATGCTGCTCTGAGAGACGGGAGGACAGGGGGTGCCTGACTTCAGATCAGCTCTGTTTGAAAAAAGGGGAAAAGATGGACTGCTTTTTAAAATGAAGCAGTCCTCACGGGATGTTCTTCCTGAGCAATATGAGGTGTAGGTATCGGTATTAAGGTATTGTCAATACATTTTTTACAGAAGCCGTATGCATCTTCAGGGGCACAACATTTAAATGGGTTAAGATGACTTTTCAGTACTAGAGACCTTTCAGTTATAGTGTCCTGTCATCTGTGATGGATTCTACGATAATCGTTACGGAGACAAACGTGAAAAGAGCGTGGGGCACATAGGAACCGTACCGTTAACACCTGAGTTAGGCCCGAGATTGAAGGCCCTTTGGGGCCGGTTGTGGTCCATGGAGTGTTGGGTTAGGAGCAGTTTAGGAGCGTGCAATGCTGCACTTGCACCCCGAGCAGAGCGAGAACTCGCACTTTTCTGCAAACCCCTGTAGAAGAAACTGCGCCCGTCTAAATCCAGCCGGGGGATTCCTCCCGCTCTCTCTGTTTCCTGCCGCATTGAGCCCTCCTCATTCAGAGCTCATGTCCCGTACGCTGGGACTTTCCTGTACACTTATTTTGAGAAGGGCTCTGTGACGCTTGGGTTTGGACTCTTAGCGTGCGGTGTGGCCCAGGTCGAGATGGCCGGTGTTCAGTAGACACAGTCCGCCCTTGCCCAGGGTGGCAGAGTAAGGATCTAATCGTGCTGGCACTGAGAGCAGTTTACCCTTAACCAAGGTACTACTCGGGAAGATTAGCAGACAGTTTTTCATTCCTGCCATAGGTCCATACATGTGCGTTGCTGAAAACCATTAGCTGGTTGAAGTCACCGAGAGTCTGTGAAAAGAGTGCGAGAGAGAGGGAGAACGTGCCCCAGGGGCTTCTGCCTCTCAGAAGTTTTACAATGGAGCCCAACACTTCCAGGAATTTACCTCTCTGCCTGGGACAGCGACCTTGGCGCATTGTTGTGGCCTTCCCAGCGCAAACTCCTCCCCGCCCCGCCTGGCTCTCCGACCGCAGGCCCAGAAGAAAGCTGCAAAAGAGTAAATTATTATAAGTAAAGAATGGTGTTTTGTTTGTAATATCTCACTTCCTTCGCCGTAAAGTAATTTCCTGTTAGCGGAGAAAGGATGTAGCCATTCCTGCAGCACGCCCATCCTCGTCGCCCCTCCTGGTCCTCACCACCCTCGCCCCGGGTCACACAGACGGGGAGGGAGAAAGACTTGGATGGGGTGGGGAGAACCATAAAGGTTCTTGATGGCTTGGCAGCCGGATCTGCTCGCAGTTACTTTCATTATTTATTTCTGCATCTACTGACGGTGTGCTTTAGAATTTGGACTTCCCCCAACTTCACTTTGGACCCAACGGATCGCAGATGCGTCGACATTTGAGTCATTGAAAGTGTGGTTTTACCGAGAATGTCTATGTTGAATGTAGCGGGGGGGCATTAACGCTGGCACTTGTGATTTCTCGGAAAACTTCTTCTGTAGATGGCAGTTGCTGTCTGACAGGACTAGTCTCTGTTGCACTGCTACCGATGACAGTATCTTCCGTATCCCTGTCCAACCCAACTCAAACTCCCCATCCGCCGCACACCACATAACTCATCTGCCATGAGAGATGGTGCTAGTCTTTGAGTTGGGGACTGAATGTTGTGCCCCCTGGAAAGTTAGGTTTTTGACCACGCATGAACTCCTCTTTTTCTGTCCTAGGAGACCCGCTCCACCTCCAGAGTGGCGTTGACAGACGCGTCATCAGGGCCTGTCTGGCATTTTCTGCCTTGATTCTTACTAGGGGAAGCCCCAGTTACGCGTTTTGAAAAGGAAAGCCTGCGATTTTCACTAAATCTTTCTCAGTTATGTGGGGAGAGAGAAAGGAAAACGATGGAGGAATGACTTTCTGTCTGTTTTCAGGGCACATTAATCGGGAACACACAGGGACACAGGTGAGCCAGAGGTGTGCTGAATCATATTTAACCTTCTCAGAAACTCCTCTCCTCCTCGTTTGTTTTTATAAAGAGCTGTATTTATGTTTGGGACCCACTCTCAGGGGTGAGAAACCTGCATATTGCTAGCTCTTGTGAAATGGTACGGCTCTTCTGAGCTCACAGTTATCTGAAAAAACAAAGACAAAAAAAACTACGAGTTTAACTCATCCAACCAGATGGACAACCTCAGGTGAGGGGATTACTGAATTGAAGGCTCCAATTATGTTTCTCCTACCGTGATTGGATTGCAGAGCACCACATGTGCCCATTGGATGGATTGCATGGCACCCACGTGCCGATTGGTGGACGTGCGGCCGATTCAGTGGTTGCCGTGCGGTGACCCCTACGCGCTTCCCTCACTGGGCTGTCTGCATTGGGCCGGGTGGTTAGAGGAGGAACGTTGTTACTGGCGTTTCCTTCCCCTTCCCCATAGACCTCTAGTCTAGCGTCACAGTCATTGTCTCGTAAATGCAGCGCTAACCGACCCTCGCTCTGCCAAGCCTTCAGTCAACCCGTCCAGACCGGTCACCCATGGCAAAAAGCCAGGGTGGTTCCTCCAGCAGCGGAGTGTCCTGTCCCACAAAACTGCACTCTAATCGGTGGGACAAAGTCACGTCACGTGGCATTAAGGAGCTGGGGGTGCAAGAGGTGGTATAAAAAGCTGCTCTTTCTAATTAAATGCCACTTCTGGCGTCCACTATTACAGTGTGAGTGGTAGTGGCCTAGCCTGACCCCTGGCCTAGCCAATGCCCCCCTCCCCACCCCCCACTCCCACTGCCCCGTTACTCATCCAGTATGGGTTCAGTGGGAATGCTTTCATTACGTTTTCATTTTTCTCCTCCTTCCTCCTCTCGGCTACTCACCAGCGCGCTTTTGTTTTCGTTTTGCCTTCCAAATTGGCGGCACTCGGACTGAAAGAATGCACTCCCTCTGTGTGCCGTTTTACAGCTCTGCCCCGGCGTCCGTCGGGCATCTGCAGAACTGTGGGATAATTCGGTCTTTCCACATTGCCACCGTCCGGGCTTCTGGTCAGATTAGTGCAGCTCTACTGCTGCTCTTGAGAGGCGTCCCGCCAGGCAAAGAGCGGCGTGTCTAACCTATAAACAAGTTGTGCGGAGTTCACGCGTACACGTGCAGTCAGGCGTAGGAACGCACACGCATGCACGCCTCAGACATGGTGCTGGTGACTGTGTTCTGACTGGGGGTTGTGGGCACAGGACGGGACCCAGAGGAGTGAACTGAACTGAACTGAACTGAACTGGCCAACTCCGAGGGCTCCCGTGTTGCCTTGATACTGAAGCACTATGAACTGCGATCCCACAGTGTAATTCCTTCTGGGCAGGCTGTACCTAGCGTCGTTTGGATAAAGGAACACGCCCCGCTGGCCTTTGAATGGGTTGTTGGTCATGGGGGGCAGTCGACACCCCCGCCCCCTCACCGCAGGCTGGGAGCTGTGTGCTGCTGACAAGAACATGTGCTCTGTCGGCACACCAGAGGTTACAGATCTGCGAGCAAAGGTTTAGCCACTCCCCAATCCAGCCAAGATTTTACTTTTTTAAACCTTTATCTCCTCCTCCAGCGCCTCTCTCTCTCTCTCTCTCTCTCTCTCTCTGGTCTTTGTGCGAGCGCGTGTGTGCCGAGGAGGAGACGGAAGGAGAGTAACTCAGAGCGACACACACTCGCACACGCTCAAAACGCACACACTGTACTCGCACGCGTTTACGCTCGGCCACGGGAAGAGAATGGAGGAGGGCTCGCCACCCGCCACCCAGCCGCGCAACTCCGCTCCGCTGCTCAGCAACCACTGCGCCGGTAACGTACCTCTGGGGAGGGGGGATAAACGGAAGGTGAAAGAGCCTTCGTCACCGGGGGTTCCCATTTGCACTCTGCACTGAGAGGTGTGTGTATATGTGTGTGTGTGTGTGTGTGTGTGTGTGTGTGTGCATGCTACTGTCAAGATGCCTGCTCTAATGAATCTGAATCTCATTCTGTTTTTTGGTTGTCGATGGTTCAGAAAGCGTTTCCGTAAGCTTGAAAGTTCAGAGCGACTTCCTCATTGTGAATAACAAGCTGAATTACCTTTGGGGGGGGTTTTGATAGCATTGATAGCGCTTTGGCATTGGCAGCACATGGCCCACGGCGCTGGTTTTTGCTTTCAGGCGATCTGGTTTTTAGGATGAATTAGCGGCGGTGTGCGGGGCCGACGGTGCCCTTTGACCGCGCGTGATCCCTCTCCAGCGACGCACGGCACGGCCCGGCCCGGCCCGAGGCCACGCGGTCCCCGCCTCAGGAAGACGCCGGTGAATGTTTAACTGGCTTCACTTCCTCCTCGCTCCTAGACCTTCACCCGTCGCCCTCCGTCTCCGTCTCGGTTATGTGCGTGCGTGCTTTTGTGAGTTTGTGTGCCTGCAAACGTGTAAGTGCTGGGGGGGGGTTGTAGCCTGCAGCCTGATATGTGCCCAGCATTCCCGCAGATCCGAGAGGCTGTGGCCGGTCTGAACGGAGTGGCCGTCTCTAACCACAGCGCTCCCTCCTTCAGTGCCTCCTTCCCCTCCCCTCCATGAGACCTAACCCCCACTCCCCCTTCCCACAACCCTCATCCCCTGGTTGGACTTCAAAGAGCAAACCCACAGTTTGTCATCCAGCCTGCCCTCTTCTGATTAAAAACAAACAAGAAACAAATGAAAGAAAAACAGACGAGACTGAGAGGTGGGGGGGGGGGGGGGGACTGGAAATAATAACAATGTGTGGGTTTTAGCCTCTCTCTCACACCCAGACACACACAGGTGGTGCCTTTTAAATGGGCCTCTGTGTGCACACAAGAGTTTAATGGAAGAGGAGGTGCAATGTGTTAGGTGGAGGGGTCCAGGCTACGAGCCAGCAGGGAGAATCCTTCTTCTGGAGGAACCTTTAGTTACGGTCTGATTTAAACAAGGTTAGCGCCGCACTGACCTCTCTTCCCCACTGAGTCTCTCTACTGTGAGCTGGAGTCACTGGAGCTTTAGTGGGCCGCTCCAGTGATTGTTTGTGTCCAGTAAGGGCCCTCTGCCTACTGGGTGTGTATGGGCCCTCTGCCTACTGGGTGTGTGAATGGGCCCTCTGCCTACTGGGTGTGTGAATGGGCCCTCTGCCTACTGGGTGTGTATGGGCCCTTTGCCTACTGGGTGTGTATGGGCCCTCTAGTGTTTGATGTGTGCGTGTATGTGCGTGTGCGTGCGTGTGCGTGTGTGCGTGTGTGTGTGCGCGTGCGTGCTTGTGTGTTTGTGTGTGTGGCCCCCTGCTACTTAACACTCTTTGTTACACTCTCTGTTTCCATACTTTCTGTTTGTGTTTGTGTTTTTAGAAGCACCTCCTGAGTGTGCATGTGTGCGCGCACTCCCAGCGCATCGTGTTTGTGAATGAAAATTGAACTGAGAAACGCTTGTGAATCCTGAGTGACAGGAAGATAAAGTGAAGCAGATAGAGACGGAGAAAGAGATAGATTTAAGCCACACACAAGCACACACAGTCTGACAGGGTGTATATATAGAAAGTGTAGGGAGGGAGAAGGGGAAAAACGGAGAGCTACAGATGTCTGTAGAGTGTAGTCCAGTGACTTCCTCATAGCCTCTCTCTGGCAATCCCTGCTCATCTATCATCCCCGGATCTGTCAGGCTCTCTGCAGCTTGCTTTGCAAAAACTTGGCTTGGCTGTGCAGACTAATGTCTTTAAACAAACATGTAGTTGCAAGCAGAAAACAATTTAAAACTCCTGTGGGCAAGGCAAGGCAATGCAATTAACATGGCTCCAGTGTACGTGCGTGTATGTGCGTGTATGTGCGTGTGTGTGTGCGTGTGTGCCTGTGTGTGCGCAGTTGGATGGGGGTCTCAGAAGTTGGATTTCAGACACCGGGTGGTTGTTGGTTTGTCTCAGGACAGAAATGCTTGGAATGGGAACATTTTACACTGGTGTACACTGGTGCTCCCCTGGGCACGCGTGCACCAGCCACCTGTCCCAGAACGGAGAGCGAGAGAGAGAGCGAGAGAGAGAGCGAGAGAGAGAGCGAGAGAGAGAGAGAGCGAGAGAGAGAGAGAGAGAGAGAGAAGGAGTTGTATGAGGTGGTGATGAAAGCCCTTGTCAAAGCAGAGCTGTGCACTACTTTTTTCATTACAGATTCCACAAAACTCCAAGCGCAGTGGCGGACATTTCTAACGAGACTCAGAGAAAAGTGTGTGTGTGTGTCTGTGTGAGAGTTTGCAGACTGTATTGTATCCTGGATAGTTCAGGGCTGGGGGTAGCTGGAGATAAATCATTTACAGGCTGGTTCAGTACTGTACCCAGCATTTCCCATTGCCTGTATGGATGTCAGGTTATTGTGTTCTTATCTTGTGTGATTTAGATAAAGGTGAGAATGTGTTATCTCCCGGAACACTCAGATGAAACAGCATGTAGAATAGAGTGGGCTCTGGATAAAAATAGGAAGGTAGAAGCAGGGTTTCCCCTCTGTAATCCTAGACTGCTGTTATTTGTGAAATTTAGTTTTGTGCGTATGTGTACGCGTTTTCAAGCGTGTGCGTCTGTGCACGTGTGTGTTTGTTTGTTTGTGTGCGAGAGGGCTGTCAGTTTGTGCATGTAAATGTGCAGCTGTGACGTTGTCAGCGTTGTCATGAAGACCCCAGAACGACAGATGACTGTAAACAGACGACTATGGAGATGTTTGTGAAAGTAGTTTCTGTCCACAGGGCCGTTAAAAACTAGATAAGCCAGGATACTGGTCTGGTCCCCTAGTAGAGAGATGTATTTGCTTTGAAGTGCCACCTCATTTGGGGTCCCACCATGTCGAATGTGAGTTATGAAGCAGTGGGGAGCCAACTGACGCCTTGGGTGGATGCAGCTTCGGCGAAGCCTGTAGCTCTGTAAAAGGAAGATGTGACGGGGCACAGGTGGTGTTGTGTGTGCGGGATGGTGGATTGAAAGGCCCCTGCACAGTGACGGGATGTCCGCCCTGCTGAGAAACCAGAGAGGTCACAACCTCTGACCTCAGGCAGTGGGAAGGGCACAGTGAAGGGTGATGGTGTTTTTGCGCACCCCACCACCCTGGAGCAGCAAGCGCTTGACGAAGTGGCTGATTGACAGTGCATCGTGCACCAGCGCAGTCCAATCCCACACTGATACTGCCTTTACATCACTTCCTGTGTGGTGTTCCTGCACAGACACAGAGCCCAGAGTGCACTTCTTTGTGGCTTATCTGGTTGTGCCTCCACCTCACCAACTTTGGCAAAATCGTGCATTCCAAGTGCTTTCCCAGTGCTTTTCAAAACGTCAGTTTATCTCATATCAGCTTCCTCACAATCCTCAGAGTCTCTCCTTAAAGAGCACGGTGGCGTCAGACCAAGTCAGAAAAATGTTATGATCCGAAAACACACTTTAGCGGCGTTAATCCGTTCTGATCAGCAGTGAATCTTTGCCTTGGCCGTCCATTGTAATAACATATTCTTGCGTCTCGTAAAGCTAGTTCAGACTTGCGCAATTTCCTTGCTTTGTGAGAGTGGGCAGAGAGGGAGGGAGAGAGCGAGAGAGAGAGAGAGAGAGAGAGAGAGCTGGTGGCTCCTAGAAGAACGGATAAGCTGCCTTTTGCAACAAAGCAGAGGCGGTAGGCATGTTTTTCTACCAAGGACGCCGTGGTCGTATACCTGTCAGTCATGCCCGGTAACCACCGAGCAGCCAATAAAAACCATGCGGCCGAAAGTCCGAGATTGCACAGCGTCTCCGCAGGAATTTCCATTGTGCCCTAATCCGAGTAGATCATTTACAAGCCCCCTGCACTCCACTGTTTTGGCCAAGTTTATGCCTCATTCTGTTAGACCTGCTCTCTGTGAGTGGGTTGGTTTAAGGTTTCCAACTCAAAATGTGGGCCAATTTGTGTGACCGGCATGTGTTGTCATTATGTTTTCTTTGCAGTAGGTGAGTTTAGGACTTGTATTGTGGGAAGGGGGCGGGTACAGAATTGAGGCTCTGTCCTGCACGGGAAAGTTGTCTCGGTGTTTGTGTATCTGTGAATCTTTCCCATAGGATATACTGAACAGGATCCGACTTTTGCAAATGGAGTTTAACTAACTCACACACTAACCTGTTAACACTGTTTAACTAAAGGGTTTAATAATGTGATCCCTTCTCCCAGCCATCTCCTGTAGACACGCAGATTCACGCGCGGACACACACACACACGCAGATACACACACATGCAGACACAGACACACATACACACACGCGCAGAAACGCGGACACACACGCAGATACACACACATACAGACACACACACACACACATGCAGACACACACACACACACACCCACACACTCACACACTCACACTCACACGCAGACACTCACACTCACACGCAGACACACACACACAGACACACACACACACACACAGACACAGACACACACACACACACAAGCACGCAAACACACCGACACACACACACACACACACACGCAAACGCACACC
>JAOYSI010002863.1:0-15644 GCA_025775065.1 Hiodon alosoides
TCGATCCTGACTAGTCTCCCAGTTCCTGCCGCTGAAAAACATCCCCACAGCATGATGCTGCCACCACCATGCTTCACAGTAGGGATGGTATTGGCCAGGTGCCATTCAGGCCAAAGAGTTCAATCTTTGTTTCATCAGACCAGAAAATTTGTTTCTCATGGTCTGAGAGTCCTCCAGGTAGCTTTCGGCAAACTCCACTTGGGCTGTCATGTGCCTTTTACTGAGGAGTGGCTTCCGTCTGGCCACTCTACCATAAAGGCCTGATTGGTGGAGTGCTGCAGGGATGGTTGTCCTTCTGGACGGTTCTCCTCTCTTCACAGAGAAATGCTGGAGCTCTGTCAGAGTGACCATCTGGTTCTTGGTCACCTCCCTGACTAAGGCCCTTTTCCCCCGATCGCTCAGTTTGGGCGGGCGGCCAGCTCTAGGAAGAGTCCTGGTGGTTTCAAACTTCTTCCATTTGCGGATGATGGAGGCCACTGTGCTCATTGGGACCTTCAATGCTGCAGTAATTTTTCTGTACCCTTCCCCAGATCTGTGCATCAATACAATCCTGTCTTGGAGGTCTACAGACAATTCCTTGGACTTCATGGCTTGGTTTGTGCTCTGACATGCACTGTTAACTGTGGGACATTATATAGACAGGTGTGTGCCTTTCCAAATCATGTCCAATCAACTGAATTTACCACAGGTGGACTCCAATGAAGTTGTAGAAACATCTCAAGGATGATCAGTGGAAACCGGATACACCTAAGCTCAATTTTGAGTGTCATGGAAAAGGCTGTGAATACTTATGTACATGTGATTGTTTCGTTTTTTATTTCCAATACATTTTCAAAGATTTCAAACAAACTTCTTTCACGTTGTCATTATGGGGTATTGTTTCTAGAATTTTTATGAAAATAATGAATTTAATCCATTTTGGAATAAAGCTATACTTTCTGGATGCACTGTAAGTGTGTTATTATTGATTTTACTTACAGACAATGCTTCTACAAAATAACTGCAAGAAGGAAGGAAGTTTGATCAAATCTGCAGGTCCATAGAGTGACCTCACCGTTCTTCTTCAAGATAAAGAACGTCAAGCAAACAACAGACCTTATAAGTGAAAAGTGCTGTCTAGTGGCCAAAATGGAATTTACCTTAAAAAATCAACTCAAACCAACTACAGGCCCGAGCATCCCCTCCTCCCTTTATCACCTCCCAAGGGCAGAACCACCCTCCTGAGGGCGGATACACCACCTTCACTCACTGCCCCCATGCATCCTTACTGTCCCCACATTCAAATTAAATCAAAATCAAATCAAATTATTTTATTGTCACTCAACTACATACACAAGTGCAAGCAGTGAGTGAAAGTCTTGGGTGCAGTACCAAGCTACATAGCAGTTCTTGAAATAACAATAAACAAAATCTGAACAATTACAATGACAATAAACATCTGAAATTACAACATTTTTGCATCAAAATATACAGTAACTGTACAATATACACAAAATAATATAGACATACTGTACACAAAATAAGAGATTGTAAAGTGCAGTGCTGATATGTACGATGATATATGTCACAATGAGGTGTTTCGAAGTCTGATTGCTTGGGGGAAGACGCTGTCGTGTAGTTGGCTGGTGCAGGTGAGAGCAGTCCATGGCTAGGGTGGCTGGAGTCTCTGATGAATCTCCAAGCTTTCCTCGCACACCACCTGGAGGGAGGGAAGCTCACCTCTGATGATGTGCCTGGCTGTTCGGACCACCCTTTGCAGGGCTTTGCGGTTGATGGGGGTGCAGTTGACGTGTTCTGCTGGTGTAGAACAGTGTGAGGATGTGGTGGTTCATTCCAAATTTCCTCAGCCGTCTCAGGAAAAAAGAGGCGCTGGTGAGCCTTCTTCACAACGGCCTCTGTGTGGATGGACCATGTGAGTTCCTCAGTGATGTGGACACCAAGGTACTTGAAGCTGCTTACCCTCTCCACCAGTGCTCCATTGATGGTAATGGGGGCTGTGTTCTTTGTCTTTCCTGAAGTCCACCACAAGCTCCTTGGTCTTGCTGACGTTGAGGGAGAGGTTGTGCTCCGGGCACCAGTGTGTCAGAGTGTGTACCTCCTCTCTGAAGGCTGTTTCATCATTGTCAGAGACCAGACCTACCACCTCCGTATCATCAGCGAATTTGAAGATGGCATTGGAGCTATGTCAGTTGCCACATAGTCAAGTGTGTAGAGGGAGTACAGGAGTGGGCTGAGAACAAAGCCCTGCGGGGCTCCACTGTTGAGGGTCAGTGATGAGGAGATATTGCTGCCCATTCTGACCACCTGGCGTCTACCTGACAGGAAGTCCAGGATACAGCTGCACTGCGAGCTATTTAAGCCCAGAGCCCAGAGTTTTCCATCAAGCTTGGCGGGCACTATAGTGTTGAATGCTGAGCTGTAGTCTACAAACAGAATTCTCACATATTTGTTCCTTTTTTCCAGGAGGAGAGATCAGAGTGTAGTGTAAGTGCAATGGAATCATCAGTGGAGTGGTTGTTGAAAACGGTAGTGGGTCCAGTGAGGCAGGCAGCACAGAGCAAAGGTAGTCTCTGATTAGTCTCTCAAAGCATTTGCTGATGATGGGGGACAGTGCCACAGGACGCCAGTCATTTATGATTTTAGTTTGCTTCGGTACAGGCACAATGGTGGACGTTTTTAAACATGTGGGGACCAAAGACAAGGAGTGGGAAAGGTTGAAAATGTCCGTAAAAAAACCAGCCAGTTTGTTGTCACACGCTCTGATGGCAAAGCCCAGAATGCCGCCTGGACCCACGGCTTTACAGATATTCACCCATCGGAAGGATCGGGTTACGTTCGCTTCAGAGACGGCTATGCAGCTTCGGCTGTGAGAGCTCTCTCCGTGAGTACGTTGTTGCTTCCCTTGAAATTAGCATAAAACTTATTAATTCTGTCACCCCCTTACTAAATCCCCTTCCCCAGGTGTGGTTTCCCGCCCTTACAAAGGATTATCCACAGCCACAGCCCCCGCCCCATGGAGAAGGCCGTCTTGGGTCTCGCCTCAGGAGCAAGAGAGACCTGCCAGTATCCACTGCGCAGGTCCAGCAACGAGAACCAGCTAGAGCCCCCTACTAAATCCAAGGACTCATCAATGCGGGGGAGCAGGTAGGAGTCCTTGGCCATTACCTCATTCAGGCACCGTTAATCCTCTCAAAACCATCCTTCTTGGGCACCATCACCACTGGGGAAGTCCATGGTCCGAGGGCTCGATGATTCCAGCTGCCTTCATTTCGGCCAGTACCTGGTCTGTGGCCTCCTGGCGGCATAGAGCAGGGTCGGGTGTCAACGGAGTGCTGGACCAAGTGCATCCTCCCAACGTCCTCCAGTGATGAGGCGAATATGAGGCTAAACTCGTGCAGCAGCTCCCAAAGCTGGTGACTCTGGCTCGGGGAGAGCCTCCCGATTCTACACCCAGACGGTTCGAATAGTAGCCGTGGCGGGGGCATCTGGGGGCTGGCGCTGCCCGAAGTCCCGTGCGGGGGTCTGCAGTGATGAACGGCAGTGCTGAAGGGGGTTGAGTCGGCGGCATTCAACAGGGTCGGAGCTGGCTCTCTTTTTCTTTATCACTCGCTCCATCATGCACTCCTCACTCTCCGCTATCTCTGTCACAAGGGCGGAACCACCCCTACTCCTGAGGGGGAGAACCACCACCACATTCACTAACCTCCCCCATACAACCTTACTGTCCCCATTCAGTCACCCCCTTATTAAATCCCCTTCCCCTGGTGTGGTCTCCTGCCCTTACAAAGGATTATCCTGCTTTTAACGGACAGGCAAACATCACCCCTGAACATGGAGTAGCCCCTCCCACTCCCTCCGATTCCCAGGTCATTACAATATTAAAAACTACTTTGTGTAATCAGCACACTAAGGTGTCACACATCGAACACAATTATACGTTCAGATAATATTTTAAATACTTTATTTTAAAATCCTTGAATAAAAAAAAAACTGTTACAAAGAGGAAAATTCTGCTGAAACTGCTGTAAGGAAATGCGATAAAATCGGGGCTCTGCATATTAATGAATGGGCTATATGCACACAATATGATAACGTATTTCCGCCAAAAAATAGGCCAGGTGTAGAACTTCCGGTGAAGTGTTAAGCAATAGCAACATAGCAACCTCATTGTCTCTCTGGATTCGCTGGATGAACATGTCCTCCTGTGAGTACACAACAAATTTGCATCACTCCAAACCTGATATCAACAACTGGCCCTGGATTTGCCAGTAGTATGCATGTGTACGTTTCAACGCTGTTGTGCCATCCTGCAGCTTGATGTAGGGGCAGTCCACATAACTCCGCATGTTGGGGCATTTGATCCCCAGTAGTCAAAATACTGGCTGTGCTTCAGAGTCATAAATGAGTCCATCTGAGGATGACCCCATCCATGGATCATGTTGCGTGATGACGGCTCTACGAGCCTCCAGAGCCATCAGGTGGTCTATTAAAATATTGGGTTGGTAATGCTACTTTGAAACAGTAGCTAGTTGACTACAATAAAGTGTAACTGCACTAAACTAATACACACTATTTATAATGGAAAGTATGCTAACGTTAGGTAACGATATATACCGATCTAGCCTGCTATCAATCTACTGTTAATTCAGCACCAGCATTAGTAAATACGTTTACAAAGTAGCCTATACGTTTCCGAGTATTAAAGCGTCAAATATTATTATGAATGGCTTACTTGGGTAGAACCAAACGTCATCATCTGAGCCAATAAATCACTGCAAACTAAAGCTTTGTCTGAAATTCATTGCTTCAATCTGTCTCCTTAGCTCCCAGTTCTCTTCATGGAGCTTGTCATTTTCACGGAGGGCCAGATCGACCACGGAGGGGTTAGGCGCTGCACAATAATCATGCTCACTCCAGCCTTCGTCCTTTGGGAAATCTTCCTCTTCAGCCTCCTCAGCTGACACTGGTCTCTCTCTCCTCACCCATACTCCAGGTCTCTGTGTTTCTGTGGTGTAGATGTTCCAGTGGAAGAGTGTAGGGATCACTCCTTTTCTTAGTCTCTGTCGTCCGCTAGGTGTAGCTGCCTCTGACAGCTCATTGGGTCTAAAGTGTCGGCTACAGACTCATGTGTGGTCTGTAACATGGAATTGGTCCCTTCTAATCTTTCTCCACAGTTCTTCCTCGGATGGGAATTTATGGAAGCTTATCACTGTATTAAATATGGCAGAAACCTCACATTGCGGTACACAACAATGTTCAGCTGTAAAGCCAGCACGTTTTAGAATTTTAATTACTTAATTTTTTTTCCAAAATCATGTCTAAATAGTTAGTAGTAGTCAGTAGTCGCTTGCTACACTTCACCTATTTTTTGGAGGAAATAGGTAATCATATCGTGTGCATATAGCCCATTGGCTAGCAATCGCTTGCTTCAGTTGACCCAGCTTCTCCCAGACTGTCAGTGCTTCGATGAGTGACACTTTTTAGTTTGCAGATTACACAGTTTTTTATGTAATTCACACCATTGAATATGTGTTAATAAAACTGAACATTCTAAACGTAGGCTAAAGTTTATTAGCAGAAAAGCTCACGAAGACCAAGTCGGTTAACGTTGTTCATCAAAAACTGTTACCACGTCGTAAAACAGAAGTGAGTGACACCTACAACATGACCCCTTCCAAGAGATTCGCTAGCCAATCAATCTAGAGTATGCGGGTCAGAGAAAAATTTTTTTTAGAGGTCTTTGAAGAAACAGGTCCCCGACCCCTTGCTTTAAAATCGCAACCGAAGCATACAGATTTAGTGTTAAAGATCTTTTCCACACTTTTGAAAATCGAGTTACACATGCAAATCTTTTTAGAGGAAAGGAACAGGTGTTTGTTGGAATGTATTCTATATAGGTCCGACATGTTTGGAATGTAGTAGAAATCCCTGATGCTATAGCCGAGAGTAAGCCATGTTCTGTGTATGGAATTGTGTATGTTATGTACTTAAAAGGAACTTAACTCTATTGCTTAAGGGAGGCGAGTTCCTCCACCGAGGGAATATAAATAATGTAATGATCTGTAATGACCAAGTATTTAGAAGTCAACAGCTTCCCAGCCATATTATGTAATAAACCTTGGTTTATTTAATCTGTTCTCGTGTGATCTCTGTATATCTATCATGGTACCTAAACCCTACACTTCCTACACCCTACACCCTACACATACACAGTATTTAGAATAAATATAAACTTGGAAAAATTGCAAATTGCATTGAATAAAATTGTTTTTTGTATCTCATTTCTCCTAATCAATAAAATTTGAACCCTGTACTCAAAAAAATCTGTAAATCGAAGACACTTTTAATGAATTGAATTAATTAAAATAAATACTATAAAGTGTGGTAAACAGTAAAAAACTAAACTAAATAAATAAAATCAACATCTGGTGTGACCAGCCTTTGCCTTTAAAACTGCATCAATTCTCAAAATCAAAAGTTATGCAGTTTTATAAGACAACTGGCTGGTAGATTTTCCCAAGAATCTTGGAGAATTTGCAACAGTTCTACAGACAAGGCTGTTTCGCTTGCTTCTATCTGTCCAGGTAATCCCAGACAGCCTCGATGATGTTGAGATCAGGGCTCTGTGGAGACCATACCATATGTTGCAGAACGCCTTGTTCTTCTATTGGATCTAAATCATCAAAGACTACATGTATGTAAAAATCTAGGGTGCCTAAGACTTTTGCACAGTACTGTACAACTATGTGTACAACAGCCTTAACATAAAACCCAAAACAGGGGAACTGTGACACAAAACAGCAGGAAGAAAGAGCGGATTGAACCAGGCCTGCAATGGGTCATTTAATGCAAAGAGCTCTCACTGTAGAATTCCTAAAGTAAACAAAAAAAACAACCAAATACCAACCAAGTAAACAACTAAAAATTAAATTACAAAAACAAACAAAAAGAAGAAAGAAGAAAGAATGCAGTTTTTTGTTCTTGATTTCTGAACATAAAACAAAAATGATTAACAAAAACAAAGCCACCTTCATCTTCTGCCTGTCAGTTAAAAGTCTTCCAGGGTGAGACACACAGTGGCGTGATGTGTTTTTTTTCTTCAGCATTACTCACATAATTCTTACAGTCTCACCTGTAGGTTACTTTTAATCTCCAGGTTGGTGATGCCCAGGAAGTGCTGGCATGCGCCTGTGTTGCAGAAGCATCCAGTGCGTATTTGTATGCTAAACAGACTGGCTAGTTTGTCAACCTTGGAAGAAAAAAAGAAAAAATTAAAGTTACATGACATCACAACTTACACAGTTTTCTTTTCTTCAGCAAGATTGTGAGAAGTAAAAATGCTGAATATTTTAAACTTTTGTTTAAATGTTTTATTTGCAGGACAGCCAGGCCACCAGAGCCCCCCAATTCTTTCCTTAGTTATAAATAAGACCAGTCTACACAGTATACAATCAAGCAGTGTATATGGGCTGCTGGTAGTGGTTAAGGTGACTTGTAACCGAAAGGTTGCTGGTTCAAGTCCTAATCCAGCTGTTGTACCCTTGACCCTTCACAAGTGGCAAATTCCTTGCAGAAAAACAATCATGTTAATGTGCTCGTGGGTGAGACAGTTTCGTCTTTGAAAGTTTTCGTTCTTTCAAACACCTCCTACATTTTGGATATCCACCTTCAACTGGATTTCCGCTTTCATTTAATGGATAACCAAAATACTGTAGTTCCACACAAAATGTCCGCTATTTGGGCATTACTGTAATTAAATTTTCGCAGGAAATAGAGAATAGATGAGAGGGTACACACCCTACTAACTCTATTGTACCTCCAGAACAGACACCTGAATTGGGGAGCCCTCCTGCCCTATTTGGAGCAGATTGCGTGGATTTCTCAAAGTTTTGTCCAAGGTCATTTTCTCTATTCTGGGGATGTTCCAGCAGTAAGTTTTTAAATTTAAATTTTTGATTCTGTTGCGGTTTTATGTTTTCTGGAACCGCATTATATAATCTTTTTCCTGCAAATCTCTCCTGTCTCCTGGCCTTTGTCCTGGTTCCGTCGCTCACTTTATCCGTTTAGACAAGGCATCCAGTATAATGGGATGCACCATATTCTTTTTCCTTCCACTATCCATTAAAGTGCAAAAAAATTAAGATATGACCTGTACACAACTGACTGCCTGTCAAAACCAAATGAAATTTAAATACAAAATTTCAGCCACCCCCTGCCTCCCACCCCACCCTTTTACCTTGCACAACAAAACTATTTAACTTTAAAAAATTAAACATTTTTTTAAAAGCAGGTGAAGATGAATGAGGTACACTGTGCGCACCTGAGAGTACCCCACAACAGCTCCCTGCTCGTCCAGCAAGTTGAAGTTGAGGATGGCTCCCTGCGTGCAGTGGTCCTGGTAATCGTTGTCACAGTAAATGCGTGCCACAGGCTGCCCGTTGCCATGGCACAGGCAAGACAGCAGAGTGTAGGTGTGGCGTGCCAGGCCAAAGGTGTGCAGCTGAACCCTCTCCATGCTCCCTGAGTACAAGATGAGCAAACACAACAAAAACATCTTCAACAAACCAACCAAACTGAGAAGAACATCCTTGCTACATTTAATATCAGAAGTAGAAGTGTTACAAACTTGCATAAATCACTCCCATTATCTGAAGAAGCAGCTAAAGAAGATACATTTGATATGTAATGATTTAGGGGTAGGTGAATAGCCTCTTGAGACCAGGCAAAAAAAAGGTTTTTAAATTTTTTTCAACTTAGAGTCTGGGGTGAAAAAAGGAAAAAAATGTGACAACATATTATTTATATGTTAATTTATTTGTTATTGTATGTGCACTGTAGTCGAAATTAGGACATGCTTCGTAGTAATTTCATACTAATTTAGGTAAAGAAAATAATTTTAAACCCATTTAAAATTCACTGATTTAACAAAAAGCATGTAGGCTTTAACATTTTCACCTTTTTGACCTTTTTCCAACTGAAACAATGTTTTATGTTTGATAGCCATATTTGATCATCTGGAGTGGTACTGGAGGAAGCAGTTCCCCTTCTTTGAGATGCAGAAGAAATGCACTTGATGCATTTCACACTGGTCTTACTGGCTTCACACTGGTCTTTTGCATCCTGCTCAACTATATCTGGATGCATGTGTAGCATCAATCATCCTTGGCAATTGGACAGCACCGTATTTCCTCACTCTCTCATCTGGCTGGATCTGGGTCCGCCTCCTTTTACTTGGAGGGTCATATTCATCATCGCTAGACTACATGTCACTGGGCTCAATGACATGACTGTGCCTGGGAAGTTCCTGACCCAGAATGAATTTGAACTCTAGGTAGTGAAGGGTTGTAATTTGCATGTCGTGCTAAGGCGTTGCTGCCCTCCTTGTATTATATCCCGGAGTTGGTGGCTGCCAAAACAACAAACTATAACACTGTGCAAACAGTCCACTTCTTAGTGCGGATGGGCATTCTTTTGAAGCTGAGCATCCGATCGCATATATCTACACCTCTCATGTTGATGTTGTACTATGCCACCACTGCAGGTCTGGACACTTGAACATGTTTTTGTCTTTCTGTGACCAAAATAATGACACTGCTCTGAAAACTCACTTAACTACTCATGAGATATTTACTTACAATATCTCAAGTTTCTACTTACTAGAAACACTCTTCTTTCCATAAAATGTGATTATTGTGATGTTAGTCATTTTCAAGAACAGAAAATTGTTGGCAAGGTCCACCCCCACAAATGTGATATCATTAGAAAGCCCAGGATGTCCTCTCATATTGACAGGAATCAACCCAGTGACATGCATGGGTGCAAAGTTACTAATCTCAAAAAAATATCCACTACAGCTGGGTCTCAGAAGGATAGGTAACATTTATGAGTGTATATGTGCCACCAACACAAACATCTGCTTTTCATACTCAGGTTTTTCATGGGATGACTGGTGGCTCTTCCGTTTTAGCTGCATATTTTTACTGTTGTATTAACAACCCAAAAACCGTTGAGGGTCGCTGGACAAACTGTGCCCAAAGAGATGCCAGTAATGCCCCTACTAGTCTCTCTGGGTACTGGGTTTCCGAGAAAAAGACTGAGGATGATCCCAAGTCCAGAACGGCACACTCCACTCGTTCTGTGCCTGCTTCCTCTTCTGTCCGGGAGACATCCAGGTAATAAAAAACAGTCCTCATATTTTGTGGCACCAACTCCCGTTACCCTGTAGAAAGAAAAAGGACCACCGGACAACCACTGTCCACCGAGCTGTCAGCAGCGCCCCTGCTAGTTGCCCCAGGAAGTTCATGTGAAGCGGTGAGGACTATTAATCTGATCCCAGATCCAGAAAGACATACTCCAGGTTTAGGCCTCCTTGCTCACTTTGTCCCCCTCAGTTCCCGACCTACTGCCAGAAGGTTCTGTACCACCAAGGCACGCAGAGACAGTGCAAGTGTGCGAGAGCCCTGTCATCAGTGAGACTGCTGGTTCAGAGCCAAGGCCAGAGGACCATGTTGGCCCACACAGTGAGGCATCACTGATCTGTGTTTCGAGTTTGTGAAGCTACACGCTAACCTGAATTGTTCTGTTTCTTCCATAAGAAGTACGTACAACCCCTAAGCTTTTATCCTTTTATTTTCATACCATAGCTTACTCTGTAGCTGTCAGATACATAAAAATTATTCTACGAATACTTTTCCAGCAAACATTTTAAAGGTTAATTTCGTAAGTTGATTTTAAAGCCTATCATTTCACAACTTCGTTATGGCAGTGAAAATATTCAAACGTTTTTCCTGGAAAGTGTTTTATGTTAACCTTCCATAGATTTAGAAAGCTGTGCACATTCAAAAAACTCCTAGAAACTCCTCCCAGTTTAACATTTTGCATGCAATCTCTCTAACACTAACAACTATACAAACGGATCTCACCAACCTTTATTCCAAGCATAGGCCAATGTGCCTTTTTACCTTTTCCATTGTCAGATCAATTCCTCTCACCACTTGTGAAACCTCTCCGCAGGATTTTTCTCTTCATCTTCATCATCGGCTTCATCATTCCTATGTCCACCATTTTACCCACGTACACTGTCTTTCCTATTGTTTGTGAACCCCTGTTCATAAATTTATTATAGTCTTACCAGTGGTTTGTGTTGATTTCATTTAAATACTGATTAAAGGCATCTTTAACTACTATTCCAAGAACTTACGCCTTCAGAGATAATTATAAAATAATAAAACATGAGTGATATGAGTATCTAGGAAAGGCTAGGTTATGGATTAAGGATAGATTGTATACAAAGGAGAAGTTTAGATGAACGAGCTCTGATGCTCGTCTATGTTAAGGACCAACAGTTAGTTGGCAAAAACATTACTTACATACATCAGGATACCCAATGTCTTCAATACACATGCACTTCCAAGGTAGAAGTAGCTGTGTCTTCTAGTAAAACTAGGAACGGATGTAAGAGGAACTGGTCGCTCTCACTACGAAAGCTTCAAAATAGCGGCTTTTGGCTCACAATTGTGTAGAGGATCCATGTTACTGAACTAAAAGTCCTAACTCACAAGTCAGGATTAATGGCCTTTCTCGTGGCAGGTTTAGAGTTTAGTGATTTTCACTCCTTAAGGCCCAGCTGGAGGCTGCGGAAGAAGAGAGTTATTTCCCTTCTTAGGACACCACCATAGGAGAAAGCCGCAGGAGAGAAAGTAAGAAAATGTCTGTTCTCTGCTTTTAAGGAACAGTGGGTGATTCATGACCAGCTAATGGCTCTCTGTGACTGGCCGCTGGAGTTTGAAAGTAACAGCTGATGCCATCTCCTGGTGCTGGAGAGAGGGAAATGTAGTTTTTTGGACTGGTCCCTATACTGTCAATCATTTTATAATTAGTATAGGTTTTGAGCAATATGTGAAAAATCACAATGTGTAATATTCTGCATAAATGAGGAAACAATAAAACTGATGTTTTAAGGGGTGCAGTCTCCTAGCTTTGTTAATGGGTGAGACACAATCATACCCTCGATCTACTCACCAGTGATCCTCTGAAAGGACTCGAAGCCATGGTGCAGTGCAACGATGTCCAGAAACGAAACGGTACCATCTTCAAACCTACCAATTGTTAAATGACAACATGTTAACAGCATTATGGATAAATTAACATTTTGTTAAAGTATTATTACATTTTGGGCCCTCTAAATTATATCCATAAATTATGTAATTTATGACTCAAAATGTCATTGCAGTACATTAAAAACTTAATTTGAATGCCCCCTCATTACTATCTCTGCTACACAGACCTCCCCCTCCGAATGACTTCCTTAATTTCTGTGGGAGTTTTTCCCTTGCTTTTTAATCTTTTGGAAGCTATAAAACTCTTTTTTTTTTTTTTTTTTTTACTACCACAGTAGTGTGTAGCCAGAATGAGTCCCACCCTTCTAATTTTATCTCTCCGAGTAAAATTAATTATAGTGGTTATTATGAAATTATTTGTTTAATATATGTGTAAGTATGATGATTGGGGGACATTTATTTGAAAAGTAAATTAAAGTAACCCTCAAGGTTAATTTCTACCAGTTTAGGGAGTTTCTCCTTTCCTCCTTTCCACTGACATGCTTTCTGGGGTCATGCCTAGGAAATATTGTATTAGTATCACTGTGAAGTGTCTTTGTGATATGGAAAAACATGTGAAATTTTTTTTTGGGGACATTTAGTGTTTTGTGGTTATAACAGACCTGTCCAAATATGTTGTTATACTTGGAGACTTAATTGCGTCAGTATGGCCAAAGGGAAATCTTAAAAGCAGGTCAACGTCTAATGAAGAAATATAGGAGCAGGAACCATGAACAATCATAGACAGCCGTTCAGTGAAAATGACTGGAAATGTGAATGCAAAGCGAGCAGAACGTCTTTTTGAAGTTGGCTGGCAAGAGAGTAAAGGGAATGAATGTCATCAACTATCCCACAAGAGAAACGTGGCGGTCGAGAAATCTTAAAAACAAACTTTGAAAACATTTTTTTTTTTTCTTTTCAGAATAGAAAAGGTCTGTTTTTTCCTAATTTAAAATCAATACTAGAAAAAATAGAAGACTACAAATGCGGGACAGAAGAAGCAATTGAGCCATCCACCAAAACAAACACAGAAAGGTTTAAATGCTAAGACTTTATCTTTTAAGTGAGAAAAAAGGCAGAAAATAAGGCAACCACATGCTTGACCATGCTCTGGCAACAGCAACAGTCAAGAACACAGAGCAGTTTTTCACAATTTTTGCTCCATTAAACTCTGCTTTGGAAGCAATTGATGTTGATCTAGGAGCTCTTCAATATGTATTCAAGATGAAATCCAGATAGGGTATAGTGTCTTATTTGATGACAAATATAAAAGGATACTGTTTGGTCTCACATGCTTCGCTGACCTCAACATCATACAAAGAACAAAAGATACTCAAAATCTACTGTGACAATTAATTCAGTGACATGAACGAAAACAGTAAAAGGTTTTTAGTTTTGTATGTTTTTTTGTTGTTCTGGTAGCTCCTCACCATGTAAAACGCAATACTTAAATGTTAAAAAAAAAAAAAAATAAGGTTTTGCTATCATACAGAACTCTTATCATGTTATAGTTATAGTAATAGTAATAGTTAAATTTGTATTCGACATTGGTAATTTTTATCAAAATGTATTATTCACGGTACCACATCTAACTCTTCTCAGTCCGTGATGAGGGCATGCACAGGTTTCTGTTATTCAAGCAAACAAAGGAGCACAGAAGACCCCATTTGTCAACCAATTGCTGCTAATGTTCCTCACTCTTAAACAAGACCTGGAAACAGGTGCATGTCTGATAGCTTCCACAGCCACAGCGTTCAAATTAAATCAATGACACACAAAGACGAATGAGTATGTAGGACTTACAGTTAAAGTAATATTTTTCATCCCCAAATGTATTAATATTCTGCAGGCAAGTTTTCAATATATGTGGTCAATGGTCTGTGGTGTTTAGGGGCTTATTTTCATGGATTTTATCATTTATTTTGTATTTCTTAACTTCATGTTCAATCCACAATGGCTTCACGACGAAGTTGACAATAAAATCAGAAGCTAGCGACGTGGGTTATTGATCGCAATCTTCAGATTTGGTCTGGCGATAACAGTCCCCCGTCTTCACCAATATGCAATAGGCCTTTTTTGAAGGGTGAAAAGGGCTTGATTTTGTCCTATGTTATATAATGCAGTATTTTTCTTTTGTTTTAATCATGGAAAATTTTTAGTGGCCTCTATTGTGGCACGATGGAGAAGTAGTTGATTGCCAGGTATGTTTAATGCCAAGGTTTCTCTCTGCCATTATCAACATGCTTAAGCAAAAAAACATCCTCATCACTCACAGCAATACTCATGGTACGGTTCTGGTACAGAACATATCGTTGAAACTTATGTGGAACTGATCACATGGGAGTTCCAAAAATCAACAGTAGGCTTAATTTAATCGTACAACATAGTAAATTAAGAAAATAATTTAGGGCATTGAGGATCCGCTGTAGGTTCCTGAGACTCAATGCTATCCTTTGTTTGGCACCGAGGGGCGTGAATAATGTCTTTACATTTCAGTAAAAATATGCCTCGATGAATTATTTTTTGCTCACCATTTTGCATTCTGGCACCTCCTAAAGCCTCACTTAAGTTTACTGGCAGTCTGTCATCATTAATGTGTGTGCACAGATTAGTCCAATGCACTCAGAGACGCATCTTTGTGGGTTTTGCTCATTAAAATAACATTCTTGGTTTTCTTTGGGCAGTATGAAACAATAGCTGCATTTTCAGAAAAGCTAATTTTGAGGAACGCAGAGTTCTGCCCAGCAGCTTTACAAGCTCGCTGGTAAGTTCAGGCTTGTTTTTTTTCTAATTGTTCCTGTCATGGTCAGCTTTCTAGTCTGGTGTTACAGTTTTCAAAGTAAATGACCCGCAAAATTATGTGAAATACTTCTAAAGACATTGCTGCCCAAAATATTGGCCTTCCATTCTCTTCATTCCAGAGACTGGCAGTAAGCTTCTCCATTTAATCTGTACACCCCAACTAATATCAGCAATCTAATGTATGCATGCAAGTAAATATGATCCAGTGGCTTCCAATTCTCACGAAACTCCCCTCCATGGCACCCCTCCAAATTGGTCATGTTCAATATATTCTTCTCTATTGGTTGTGTTATAAAGAGCTTAAAAGACATTTTGATAACACTTGAGGTTGACAGTCTGCCTTGGCTTTCTGATTGAGCGGAGGATATGGCAAACTTGTCCTCTGAATCCTCTTCATCCAAGAAAAATTCAGCATCTGGATCTGTCCTCTGCCTCTGAAGCATCCTCTGCCTCTGAAACTTCTTCATCCATTTCAGTATCACTGTCCAAATCTGTGATAGGACTTCTTGGGCTGTCAGTCTTTTGGAGCTAATTTTTTACCACTTTATTTGTCTGATAAAGTCTGTCGCAGCACTGAGGAGAAGTATGGGAAAGCTCAACAACAGCGACAACCAGACATAACAACAATATACATCAAATAAATGTTTTTATTTTGAGTCTGTGCAACTACAGTGGGGAGAACAAGTATTTGATACACTGCCGATTTTGCAGGTTTTCCCACTTACAAAGCATGTAGAAGTCTGT
>JAOYSI010002865.1:0-15643 GCA_025775065.1 Hiodon alosoides
CACCCCCCCACCCCCCCCCCCCCCCCCCCCCCCCCCCCCCCCCCCCCCCCCCCCCCCCCCCCAAGCCTGGAGCATGAGGCACATCTGGTGCTATAAAAAAACCTCATAAAATCTAATTTTGTCCTCAAAAACTCCTCCTCCCTGAAGCTTGTATGCTCCCAGTTAGTTCAGCAGTGATGCTTCCCTGACTGCCTTCATGGGGCTCTTGTGTTTCATCGTAACAACCCAAGACTTACACCCTCTCCCAGATATCTGGAGAGAACACAGTGCGGTGAGCTTCCCCTCCCTTAATGGAGAGGAGAGTGTATGTGTTAATTCATTCAGTTCTCACTAATCCCAGATCAGCTTCATCAACATTAAGCGCTAGGATGTAACTGTCAGATTCATCTGTGATCCCTTACAATTCAAAAAATTTAACTACATTTACTACCAAAATAGGTTGTTTTTTTTCCTCTTGCACTGCTCAGTTTGCTCTGGGTCAACCACTGAAGCCAATTCTTTCCGGAAGACTAGCACATAAAAGGTCCGGAGTCCGTCCTGCATCCATTCTATTCAGTCAAACCGAAATAAGGTCCTTGAGCCTAACTAAAACTTTACCTCTTCCAAAAAAACTAAACATGTCTGCAAACACAAGCATATCCCTGTAGGGACATGGCAGCGAACAGTGTGCGTATGTACAAGCAGAAACAATATTGGGGGAAGTACAAACATGATCTTGCTGTCAGGTCAAGGCAAAATGAGGCTAGTCTAAGCACACAAGGGTAGGGCTACTGCTGAGAAAACACAGTGAAAAGGCAGCAAGTCGTTTCTCAATTCAAGATACAAGACTTGAGGCCCAACACCACACGAGACAAAGACCATCTTCATTTAGAATATTGCACTATCCTAGTGACACAGCAAAGCTGGCTGCTGACTAGAAACTACATTTTATCGAGCACTCCCCTTGAAGAACAACAAGTCATTCTTGGAAAGCAGATGGGGAAAAGAAATCTCACTGTAATAACAAAGTGGGTTGTCTGGACTAGGAAGAGGAGGCAGAGAACCATCCAGCCATTAACCACTAAACTGCAAGTCATCAATTATAAAAAAAACTTAACTGAAGAACAATGCATTCAGCACCGCGGTCATCTCTGTAGAAGGCTTTGCTTTCTGAAATGCAGATCATGTTGGATTTTGGTAGTCTGCAGAGCAGGATTACCGAAAAGCCAAAGAGTACGATGTCGGGCAGAGGAGTGCTTACATAACTTTGCAGCCGTCTCAACATTATCACACACTGTAACATCTGCAGAGCCAGATGGGTTAACCACTGCAGAACCAGAAAATGCACACGGGGGGTTGAGATGTAGAGGACAATCTCTTTGAGATTTAAGCATGGTTACCACAGAAACACAAAAACCTTAAAGAATAACCGGGAGTACAGTTTCAAACACATCACTTGAAATACCCCATAATCCATAGATTTACTCTTTGGCTCCAGAATAAAGAAGCCTGAGAACTGGGTAATCAAGCGTTTGATACAAGCAAAAATCTGGATCACCTTCCTGACAAACATCCAATCTGATTATCTGACTACGATAAATCAACCAGCTTTCTGTATGGCGGGTTTTCAGAGAGAAGTAGGGATCATCAGTGAGGCTGAATGTCACACATCAGGTCAGTTACAGCTCGTAACAATGGTTCTCAAGCTGTATCAGAGTTTAAAGGACCATCTATTTCCCTAGTAGGTTCACAGTAACATGAGATCTACACTGCCAAGTTTACAGCGGTAACCCTGAAGGTGAATGGCATTTCAAAAGGTACTTGCGTGCCATGCCCGGCTTAAAATAAGAATAAATTGAGACAATAGAAAGAAAAAAGCAAGAAAAAATAAACCCTAATCAACCATCGTGAACCTCCGAACAGTGGAAGGTAAAAAGACCAATCCCTCCCAGCTGTTTTCCTTAGGCCCAGGGTATGAAACTACAATCAGATTGCACAAAAAACAACAAACCCACCCCCCATATGCTCCCACACCACTGGCTGTATTGCACTATGTTCCATTTCATTACCATGACAACCTTGGGTGCCTCTGGCCACTGTATCAACAACCCACATGTGCAGAGGTCAGACCAAACACACACAAGCACGCCTTACAAAGAGAGCAGTAACATAAACGGTCACCTAACCACTTCAGGGCGTATGTAAAGGATATCTGCCGACCATGCTTATCCATGGGCCGCCGGTGAGGGGAGTTTATACGGCTGCGGTCTCGGTGGACCCTCTCCACAAGGCCGTGGTGTCGGGTTCCTCGCATGCTGTCCATACCTGCGGGGAACCCCCCCTGTCACAGAAGAGAAGGAAGACAGTTACTTTGGGCCCACTTTTGACTCAAGTACTGTGTGCCCCACCCCCCGCCACCCAAAAGCAAATATTTACCAACACCAGCAGCCCAATATAGATCAAAATCTGCAAGGTCTTTAAGGTCTGACTGTCTCTTTCTTGCCTCCCTTCCTTTTCCAAAACGTTACGTAAGACACGATAATAGTGAAAAGGGCACTGACCAATATAATATAAAAGCTCCTTCTTAATAATAAGTTGAATCACAGAGAGAAAGCCCAGCACACATTCCCCCAAAGTAAGGTGAGTGGAGCACAATCTTAGGGTGGGTTACTCCACTATATTTGGTTTCTGCCCCTTCTTCAGGGATCACTGCACCTTGTTGAAGAGAGCCATTATCCACAGCAGCAAAAAGCACTCTCGCTTTATTCGTAAGGGTATTCAACAAAGAGTCCTGCAGCTACAGGCACAAACTAGCATGCAGTATCAAATTCACTTGTGGTGTACTACTGACTTGGATCAAGAGTGACTGATTTTGTTTTATTTTTGGATCAAGATTTTTAATTTTTTTCCCAGCTGAGGAATTTCTGAATGGGTTTGCTTATTGTGCACAGTTTCCATGATGTATTCCAATTTAGGTCTGCGCAAAGGGAATGTTTCCCTTGAGAAAAAAATGTTTTCAGTAAAAAACTATAATAAGTTAATAGTCCCTGTTGCTAGACGGTGTCGTACTATTTTGGTATTTGATATGACATAGGGTAGACTGTACTGCTGCTACTGACCACAGTGGCTGCTCACCTGGAAGTCTGTGCTGACATTGCCAATCTGATTGACATTGGGCAGCGACCCGCCGTAGTACTGCGCTCGAGTCTGAGTCAGACGGAGCTGCTGAATCTTCTGGAACTCAACCTGAATCAGAGAGAAACAGAAATTGAGGAACAGTCAGAACCCTGGGGCTTCGAGTTAAGGGTACAGGGAAGAAGATGTGGTGGTCCAAGAAGTAAGAACTTGGTCAGAACAGCCTTAGTTAGCGTTGTGGTCTGGATGAGGACATCGCCCAAATGAATGAATAAATTCATGTTTTTGTATTTTCATGTGGCTTTAAAGGGACTTCAGTCTCAATGTCCATTTTGTTCTGTATGCAAGGTAAACACTGTCAATTATCAGTTCTGATCAGGAACAGGCAAATTTGAGCGGCGTTTCTTCCTCACAATAACCAAAGAACAAAATTTGAATCTCAAAGACTGACCTCATTTGATGGTATCAATGGGTTTATACAGATGGGGAAAGACTATCGTTCTAACCATTGAGCTACAGGATGAAAGTTTAGCATGAAAAAATATCAGCCTTGAGGGTTCTTTACACTCCGAGTAGTCTTTATTTGGATATTATCACCTGGACAAGGTTACTGGCTTTAAGACAAATGAATGATATAGTTTTAAATCAAGAAGGGCAGAGTCTGAAAAATGCCTTCCTAACAGACCAGGAAATCTGGAATACGAACCCATGATACCAGTAGGCATTCCAAAAGTTCTGCAGATATCAAAACTACCATACGCAACAGATTCAAGACCCTGGTGCTGAAATGTGGCGTGTTCAAGTCAAACGCAATGAAAACAGGCTCAACCACACCAGCCCCACAGACATCTAATACAGGTAGAACACCCTCTTTAACAATAAGCCCCGTGTCTTCACAGGGAGCCTCTCACAATCAGGCTTTCCCACCAAAGTGGTAACCAAGCCTACCGCTCCTCCAACAAGCAAGCCGGGTTCTTTTCAGCACACACCTCCTGGGGTTTAGAAGAGTTTACTTACAAGTTAAACAACCCGTCCCCAGTCCACACACAGACTCCAACAGGGGGAATGAAAAGGACAAACGAAAGAGAAAGGGACACTCCCCTAGCCCTACATAGGAAATTACTAGCTTTGTCAACCGACTTCAGCAGAGCATCACTGCCTCATTGTGGTGCCATGGAAGGCATAGATATGGTTACCAGCAGTACACCTTTAAGGCCACTCTTTCGTTTTATTTTCCATTTCGGAGACTGAACCCTTGGAATTCCCCAATGACCGGTGTACCACCTTAAGGAAGCAAAGAGACTGCCATGTCTGGCAACATAATTCTCATGGTCAAGAGAGGAAAACATGGAACACCAAAATCCAGAGATAACCCTATGATAACTGTAACAAATGCAAAGTAAATACAAAAATTGATACATAGTATTGAAATTATTTTCAGACAAGAAAAGCACACAAATGCTATCAGAATTATTTCATTGTTGCCCAGCAGAAGAATGCGAAAAAAATTATATTGAATCTTAAATTCCATTAAATAGATTTTTACCCTTGCTAAGTGCATTTCAAAACAAGAGCGACAGTTTGAAATCACTGTAAAACAACCCTTCATCGATCTGAAAGGGATTTGAAACGTATTGCAGAGAACTTCAGTATTTCAGGCTGCATGCTGTGGGTGCCAGCACCTTGTGAGTAACTTCAGGGGGAGGACAGATTCCCTCCCAGAAGGTGAGAACCTCCCCAAAGAGGCATAGCACTGGGATTTCTGCTCTCTCACTCTTAGACAACCCGAATAAAGGGAAACGGTTATGTGTCGCACAGGTCAGCGGAGACAGCCTACTATGTTTAATCTTTCAAGGGAGTGGCAGTGTTTGAATATGAATGGTGACGGTTTAAAATGTGCTTCTATGTGAGCAGTTATGAAGTTGCGAAGCATCCCTAGAGTAGCTAAGCTAAATGGATTTTTAAAAAGCAACTTGCTTTTCAGGATAATGCATGGATATTTAATGATGTAGAGCATTTCTAATTACTAAGAAATTAAATAATTTAAATCATTAAAATTTAAAAACAACTTTTCATTCAATTCCTTTTTCAGTTGGAGTTTGTTTCACAGCCTAATAGCAACTACCTCAAAGAATCCCATCATAATAACTCACTATGTCCTAGTCTGGAGATCACTGACAGATCATACTTTAAAGGCACTTCAATTCAGCAAAGTATACAAATATATACTTATTTTAGAACTGAATATATCATGTAGAATTTTATAATCTAACAGCTTTAACTAGATAAGAAGTTCATATAAGTGAACTCCAGATGTAAGCTATTGCCCATACATAATCACCTCACATTTAGATATTCTGCATTTATTAACATCAATTTAAAACATTTTTTCAATCTATGACCGCAAAATGCCTGTATTTTAAATCGGTCTTTATTCACCAGAGAAAGGAAAACTGCTTCTAACAAACATAATAATCTGTCCACGTTATTACAATGAATACCAAATCAAAAAATAAAAGGAACATTTTCTAATCTGGTGCTGTCAAGTAAAGGCAAGTCACAGCTGTATAAACTTTTATACCAGCTACGTCTCAGTATTGTTTCAGAAACTAAGTTATGAAGTATTGAATAAATATCATACAATTTTCTTGAGTCTACATTTGCATAAAGAGTGAGGTCATTACTTTTATCCATGGACTTTATTTTTATTGCTAACATGACATATAAAGTCAACCAAAAACACAGGCTCCAAATCTGCCGTCTGGTGTTTAATTTTGATCACTGACAGCTGCCAAGTAACAAAATTACAAAAAAAAAAAAAAAAATTCAGAGTCAAGAAGTGAGAGTGTGCCGAGTGATAAAACCAATCAGATTTTCAGAAGCTTGATGCCTACAGCGGCCCTTCAGTCTCTGAACAAGAGAGTGAAATAGTAACGTATGACAACCAGGATGATTTCCTCTGCAGCTTTAATGAATGAACTACTGCCCAACACGCTTTGACCAGTAGGTTTGGGTGCGCGAGTGAACAAGATTTCACTCAGAAAGGTTAATAAAAATAAAAAAATAAAATAAAAACAAATCACATTGAGCAGACAGTCACCAAGTCACTTTCACACTGTTTTGTGCTCAACAGGGAGTGGAAGCAAGAGACCAGGAGAGCTTTTTTAACATAACAAAAAGACTGCCGCACACCACACTGCAGTGAAATCAGATGTAAGCTATTGTCCATTTACAAAAAGATAAGGATTTCACTTTTGTATAGGGAAAGAATCTCAAGGTACACCAAATATATCTGCCCCAATTTGGGGCTCCCTGTAACGCTTAGCTAAATAGGATTTTAAACTAAAGTAAAGTTACAGAGAAAATGTAAATCAGGAAAATGGTTTGGAGGAAAAGAAACCTGACACACACATTACATGCGGTGGACATAGGCTTATACAGAAAGACAAAGCCTAGCAAACCTTAACGTTAGAATGGGTTATGTTGTTTGTATTTGTAGACTCTGAACAATACTTGTAACAACTAAATCATGCAAAAAGTAATCATTGACTAAATTATCCATTTAATACTTAATATGGACACTGCATACTAATCAAATTAATTTGAATAAATCCTAACAATTCTCAAAAAATACTATTATCAGATAAAATAAAATTAATGATGTTATTAAGCTCACCCTGATGACCAGTTTTATTATTTTTTTTAAACAGAAAATGTGAAAATTATCATTAAAATTATTTATTAAAACAAGCTAAATGCAAAGAAATAGATGAGCATGAGTAAACTTTTTTTTTTTTTTTACTTTTAGGAGAAAGAACTTGAGGAGCGGATGAAAATGTAGATATTACTATAGCCCTTACCAATCGGCACAATACATTTTCAAAGTTATAGATAGAAATGAAACTTCCTAAAGAAGTGTCTTGATTTTTGGTCAATTTAATTCAATTGAAATTCAAAACATACATCGCAATATACATTCAGGAAACTGTATATTAGACTGCATTTATAATGTATTTAAGTACATACAATTCAAACTAAATTACTGGCAGCTAGCTAACTACCTGGTATGGATAGATGGCAGGCAAAACAAAAACAAACAAAAAAAACTGGATTTGTACGGTTGTGCCCAAAAGAGGACTGACTGAGGACACAAAGAATATTTTGTTTATCAATCAATTAAATAACGCACGTGTTTAATTCCATCTGCATTTGGGCAGAAACAGCCTGTTAGCATCGTGCTAAGTTTGCCTCAAGCTAGCGACTGTCAAGCTAACCCTACAACGCACTACCCTTCACCTATGGACTCCCACCCGTTGTTCAGTTGCTTTTATTTAAGATACCGTGATCCAATGAACAGATTACTATGACAAAAATATACTACAACTGATAACTATAATAAAATCATCTTCTAAATATCATACTTCTAAAAGTAAACTAATTAGAAAATAACACAATATGTAAAATACTCAGGCTGATGTCAAGACAAATTAGCGCAAAATATCTAGAAGGAACTAAATAAAAGAAAGAAAGAATTAATTAATGAAAGAGCAACCCATTTCCTCCACCATGTTTATTGTAAAGTGATGGATCAATGAAACTGAAATATTGTAAAGACCTTTGAACTTTTACAAAGCACCATCACGTTGCCCAGAGAGAGACCATGGGACAGCCCACTCAGCCTCGGAAACAGATTAAGGTCGGGAATGGATAGTGCTGTCAGGCCCATTTCTCAAACTGCAAATCGCAAATCTGCACACAACAGTACACCTGCGCCTGTTCCATCTACAAGCACCTCTTTATGTGGATTGTCATTACTGCTCTGCTCTCTTAAAACACCTATGTCCTTCAAGTACAGTTGGAAAAATACATTTTTTTCCCAATATGTATTGCTTTCTTTTTAAATGGAATTTTGTGAAACAAAAATAATATTTTCTGTTACTACAGCAGATTTAATTTTTAAATCCAGCATCATCTAATTATAGTCCGCCTAGTACATAAAAACTAATTTTCAGTAGAAAGCCAACTACATCATTTTCATCCCCCATAATGTATAAGATGTCAATACATAACATTCGCTAGTATTGATAACGGCAAGACACAACAACTGTCTCTAAGGTCTGGACCCTGACAATTTTCATGAAAAAATCCAACACAGTTTATATAGCATATGGTAAAAAAAAATGTTGGTTTTCTAACCTGTACAACACTAACCCGTGTGTTTAAGTTTATTTTTAGTAATTTCAGGATTTTCATAATACTAAATAGTAATGGAAAAAATTTATAAAATGATGATTTATAAAATATAATAAAAAACTATTATTTGAGTTGCATGAAATTAATCTTATACAAATGTGGAACATACTATTTAAACACGCGGTGTGGAGGGTTTTTAAATAATTGTACTTTGAGGTTACCTTGTAGAAGAATGAAAATTGTAGCTGTATTTTACTAGTGTGTTATTGGGATTAATAATATGAATACATTTTAATATTTACACCAATTCTTGGAAAATTTGTTTATCTCTGTCTGTCCTGTAAACGTGGGTAATAAAATCTCTGGATTCGACAGGTGCCTCATTTCAAGTCCCCCACCCTTTCCCCACCCCTTGATCTGATTCTGATATCTTCGACGAGTTTTTCAGTTATTCTCAGCAGATGTTCTCATCGGGCAATTTCGTAAAACGGGTCCGTTTTATGTTTTGCTTAATTGTCTTTTAGATAAATACGATGTAGCTACCGTGTACAATTATAATCACATTCCTTAATTCTTTATTATAAGATTATGATTACGGATCTGCTTACCCTGGAGACAGTCAGGTCTGTCATAAGCTGCTCGAAGGCCCGCGTCTCCTCGGCTTGTTTCTGATTGTGCAGTGCAATCTTTTCGCTGAATTTTCTTGGGTTGGAACCACCCGAGCCCGGGGATCCGGACATTGTGTGGGCCGCACAGTTTCACTTGATTAATTTGAAAAACAACGTCTGCTTGCAGCAAATATGAAGAATTATTCTTTTTTTTCAGTCCATTTTCTCGCAAATCCACCAGTGTATATCCAGAGTCATTACAACGTAATTATTTAGGCTAGCTGTAATGTCTACAGTAAAAAAGTAATAGCTGGAAAACAAACCGCAGATACAGGAAAAAAAGGGTAGCTCTCCAGTCCAGTATTTTTCAAAATCGAACTGTAGTCCACAATTGTATCACCATTGTTAACAAAATAAAAATTGTCTTACGATCAGTTTTATTCAATTATCAATTTGCCAACAATTAGCTAGATTGCTAATTGTTGCAAGATGCTATTTCTTTCGTATTAAAATATTAACCATATTAAAATCTACGGGAAACCAATCTTTAAATAAAAATATACATACTCGTGTACTCGTTTTACTCAAAAATAATTATGACCAAACGTATGAAGTGTTTAAAAAAGTAAAGTGTATTAACACCGCTCCATTTCCTAATTAAGATATGACAGCGACGTTATTACCTCAAAGTATTTTAAATTGACTTTTAAATTGCATTGACCGACAGTTTAAGACTTGAGACGCAGCTTCATGTAAAGAAAACAACAGAATTCAGATGGAGAAAAATAGCTGACCCACCGTGTTGGAAAAATCTTCCCATTAAAATACACTTAGCTTGCGAGATAGCCATCGATAATACTCCATATTACAATATTGAATGGCGACAAAACAGTAGCAAATGCTGGAAAGTGTTGAAATACATAAAATACTCCTCCATTTGTAAAAGAACTAGGCTCTTCCGTTTCAAAACGTAAACTAGAATGCGATCCAGGATAAAATACGTTTGAAGTTCTCGCAATATTTGTTTACACTTCAACTGAGGGATTTTGAAATTTCAACAAGTGTCCCGAGACCTAGCTACAGATAGCACAAAACACCAAGAAAGCACAAAAACAAAAACTATGGTTCGAAACGTTGTTAGAAGACAAACCAGCGATGAGTAAAATTCCGGAGACCAGATGATCAGAAAATAAATCCACTGTCGCTGATTTTAGAAAGTCTTTCTTTAATGTTTCACAATAAAATTCATGCCGATCCCCGTCTTGTCAGATCTGTAGGGGGTGTGTGCTGCCTTTTAGAGAGTTTTTTCCCGTCTTCCTTACTCCTTGTTCATTAATAAGTCCAGACTTCAGGCTATGACCCCTCGGCGCTCGCTTGTTTATTTCACTGAAATCCCCTTACCCCGAAAGTCATCCTGAAAACATCATTAAAAAAACACCAGCCAGCCTAAAACTGTGAGACGACTTATTAACTCAGGCTGTCCACAAGGGGGAAATAGTGTACTCTTAAAGTGGTACTGTCATAAACGCACAAACATTTAATTGTCAAACAATTATGTGGTGGTTAATGTTCTCATATAGCTATATAAACATACAAGCTGAGCCTTAGAATAAAACAACTATGGTGATTTTTCATTGGTTTGGCAATTATTATCCAATAATTATAAATAAAATTTATTTATTTATTTATTTTATTTGAATATTAACGGGTTTTGTAGCACACAACTAGCTACATAGTAGAGAAACATTTTATGAAATGCTAATTAATTTTATTAACTCATTTAATAGTTTATAGTTAGTATAAACGAGCATATAATGTCCATGCGTAATAATTTCAGTACTCAGCAATCTATAATTGTTTTAATAATAATTAGAATCGGATTAGAAAACCAGATTTATGATTACAATTAACCAAAACACCGAAATGCGGTTTAAACTGTTCAAGATCAGAGAAAAGATACACAGAGAATAAACATAAAAATGTTCTCAAAGATATGTTCCAGTTTGTGTATGATTTTTACACAGAAATTACATTTTTGGTACCACTTTCACCACACAAAGGAAAAGGTATGGTGGTAGGGAGATACATACATCTGTAGCCTTTTAAGTTAATTATTTTAAATAACACTTACAAGCAGATACTTGAATGATAAAGTTGATGCTTTAAAGCATACGTATCCAGTGACATAGAAATGCCATGTTATATCCAGGATTTTGTCATCCTTTTGACCCTCTCTTAAATGATACATTTGGAGGGTTGGATGCTGAAGTCTTTTCTTTGGGGGAAAAAATACGACTGTTCAGTTCATCCTTTCCTTAGATTTAAAGCATACTATTACTTTCAGGTATCGCAATTTCCGAATTAGCACAACATTTTGTAGGTTGAGATACATATCATGACAGTTATAAATGATAACTAATGACTGGAGTTTTCCTTCAGAAGTAAACTGTGGCTATTTACTATTTATTCATATTAATATTCTAAAACTAAAACTATGCTTTCAAACGTTTCCATTTTGCCAGCACTGCTAAACCATAAAATATTTAGACAAAATATTATAGATCGCACGCATAACTTGTACATAACTACAAGTTTCCCCCCAAGGAGAGAGAATATCCCTCCACTTTCAATGTTATATTTTCCTATAGGCTATACTTACACACGTGGTCAAGGAATATTTGCATTTTTGTGTTTTTACCAAATGTGTATGTAAATCGTTGAAAGGAGTTCCGTAAAACATGCTTTTCATTTTTTTTTATCATAGCAGGGCGACATTTCCCCGTAAATGAGCAAAGCAAGAAATGCTGATAATCTTTCCGTTAGAAAATGGAAAATAAGCCATATCAAATTTAGAGAACAGAGGGCAAAACGGAATTATTGCATAGTAGTAAATCTGCCCCCCCTGTACACAGCTAAAGAGATAATCAATAGCAACATCATCTATTTTATTCATCGACTGTTTTATTTGGTGCTCTTAAAGCTTCATTTTAAAAATACATACTTGAGAGCATGCTATTTATTAACGCTAAATCACAGCACAAATGCACAAAAAGGCTTCCTTAGAAATAAATACATCATAGTAATGCAGGACAACATTATTCTCATACTCAACAAACTGGGGGCACAATCCTACTAGCACCTTCGTGTGGGATTGTGGAAAAATACTCGCGTTTACTAGCTTTGGTTGAAGAAATACAGACATTTGAAACATGTTGGTTTCACCAAACTATACTTTCAGTAGTTATCCAGCAACTGTATTATGATGTACTATCTTTATATCTTTAATACTATAAAACTGCTTTATTTCCCCATAAATATTGCAGTGACACCTGGTGGACTAAAACTTCCAGGCAACATGGCATTTCTCCTCTTAATATTATGGACAGATTGTAATTTTTTAATGCACAAAATAAAAGGTAAAGAAATAGGAGTGCTTAAGTATTACAAGGTCAGCTTCTAGTGCGACTCGTAACCACAATCTTTTACATTTACTTTCTAAACTGCTATACTACAATTGGAGGACAAAAAATACTACGAGCATAAATAACGACAGCATTTTTAATTATTTATTACAAATGAAATGAAAAACACTCATTAAACCACTCTGCCTTGATTCCTTTCTCAGCCACACAACTGAAATGTAATATTTGGATCACTATTCACTAGTTTACAATTTGATTTTCATTTTGGTTCGACAATTCTCTGAGAGATTTCCTATGCCAAGACTGGCAATTGCTTAAAAAAATGGTTTTGTCACACATTCGCATACTGCCATTGCTCTGAAACCCATGTTTGTGCTATGCTTGCCTCCAATTAAGAGCTACTTAGGTAGAGTCAGAATGATGTACTGTTCGTGAGATGAAGGCGCTCCTGTGAGCCACCCTTTGGACTGGAGTGGAGACCAGCAACACAGACAGGAAAAGGGACAGCAGAGTCTGAGTTTCATGCTGGGACCTGCACTTTCTAGAGGAAGACATAATTTACTAGGGAAGGGGTCTCCCACTGTCTGTCCCAGACCACTGGATGTATCAACTGATGTGAGACGAAAGGAAGTTCTGGTCTTCAGTTTCCTGCAATATCTTTGCTGAACACAGGGCCATCTGTTTACACAGCTCCCAGAGGGCAAGAACAGAGAGAGCGGATACAGGAATTGCTCTTTACAAAACATCATCACACTCTACAAATGGCTGACGCTGATGCAAGCAACATGCGACAATTCCAAGCAAACTTAGAAAATATTCTTGATTCTGACCTGCGACCACCTAAGAACACATTTTTAGGTGCTCACAGGACAATGAACTCCAAATATGTCCCTGTATAGAATTTGAATGATAGGTTTTTCCTTGGCAAAAAAAAAAACAAAAAAAAAAGAGAAAAGAGGCTACCAAGGAACATTTAGGGCACTACAGTGAAGAAAACATGATTTGATTTCCGATAAGGAAACTTATGTGGGCATATAGTATTGTATATGTTCTTTTTGTAGGGTTCTTGTTAAAACATTATCTACATTCTCATTTCCTTTTATCTATTTGCCATAAAACTTCTTGTTGAGCAAAAAGATCAGCAGGTTGACATTGATGGTGGCTCGGTCAAACAGCTTCATCACCGCCACACCTTCATACTGGAGTTGCAGGAGATCCTAAAGAAGAAATGGCAGACGGCGTCAAAATAATTGTGCTCACATGGAAATGTTTCGGAGTACACCAGACCGAAAACTTATTTCTTTTTATAAAATTTAACGTATGACATTTCAAGAAAAAGGAAATTACATCTACATTGGTTTACATTATGCATCACGATAAAGCTGTATTGAAACTTACACCAGCATCATATGTTCCTGTACCTGGCGGTTCCAGTAGGGAACCGTATAACTACGCGCGGCTGATGAATTCAAGCTGTAGGAGGTAAAACTAAGCAGACGCAGGCAGAGGATTTTATACCTGATATTCCAACATTAGTGTCTCCAGATGCACTCCCATGAACTTGGCTTTCACATCAAACACTCCCACCACCTCTGATGGGGAGATCTCAAAGATAACATTCTTAAACCTGAAAGGAAATTGATGACATGCTTTAAAAAAACTGCAAATTCCAGAGAACAAAAACAAGCAGTATATTTTATTTAGATTGCAGAGAATGCTTAGTAGGTGTCTGGATGCTGGTGTACTCCCACTGGGGTGGAGTAGACAGCGTATCTGAGCAAACCTATGACTAGTATGTGGGCAAGCTTCTTGGGTGGAGATCTTACTGGTTTGTCTGCAGGTCCTCGATCTCGATCAGTACCCCCTTCTCATGAAGGCGGGCAGCAGTGTACTTCTGAGACACTTGCTTGCTTTTCTTGGCCTTTGCCTCTCCTGGCTTCTTTGACACCCTGGGAAGAATAGGAAGAAGAAGAATAATATAAACAAGGGACAATGGTCCATTAGCTGGGGCAAATGAGGTCCAAAGTCAGGCTTTCAGCAGGATGGATGTGCACTCACGTCCCCTTGCTGGCCAGGTTGTCCATGCATGTCTTGATGTACTGATTGTAGTAGTCGATCTGCACGTTGTAGAAACTGGTCTTGGAGTTGAGAGCAGCGTTGGTCTGCTGCAGCTTCACCAGCTCTGCTTTTCTCCGCTGACGATAACGACGCTGGTTCCTGATGTCCTACACACAAACGAGGCCAAAAGCATGTGATTCCAATGTATGCAAGACAATGTGACAAGAAAAGCAGGTGGGAAGGGTGAAGGATCTGGGACAGAAAGGAAAAGCCATACAGAAAGAGTGGTTTCAACATAGAAACATGGCTCAGTAGAACATGGGCAAAGGCTAAAATGCTCAGGAGACGCAGGAGGCCGTCTGGCAGGAAGCAGGGAGAGTAAACAAGCAGCCGCTGGTGCTAAATGAGCTAATTACACAGTGCCTGTTTCAACAAGCCCTGTAACTCTGCAGCCAAATCACACTTTAAATGATACCTTCAAATGCCACTCCCTAAGCCATAACAAAGGCTCTCTCTCTCTCTCCCTCCCTCTCCCCCACCCTCTCCTAAGACAGGGCCCTGGGATCAACATGCACACACTCAACTGGGTGTAACGATGCTTCTAGTTTCTGATTTTTTACATTCAACTGTGACTCATTCATAACCATTACCTTCCCACCCAGTTGAAAACTATTGTTCAAAATATCTCAACTCAAACCCAAATCTTTTACTCCAAATGGGACACCAAACAATGTTACTCAGCTGCCATAAGCTGTAGATATGGATGCTAAGTGAAGACAATATTTCTACTCTAATAGCCATGCCGGGAAGCAGTTTTTTTTCTGCATGATACACAAGTTCTATATCTAACGAAACTTAAAATTTTTCTTTTTCTTTCTCATATGGATAAATACTGTTCTTACAGCACTCATACAAACATATGCAGCATCACCTGAAATGTGAAGAGTTTGGCAGTGTTGAGATGTTCTTTTATTCCAGAAAGCTCCTGACCACATGTGTGAGGTTACCTTTGCAATGTCGTTGATGAGGTCCTGGTAGCGGTTCTCAGGGTTAACCTTGCCCATCTCTCCCAGCCGTTGAAGGTTGCTCCTGATCTTGTCCTTCTTGCCCTGCAGGGAGAGGCTGTCGTCCGTCACCGGTTTGGTCTGCTTCATCTTCTCGGGGGTCTTGGCATCTCGAATGGCTCGTCGCTGCATGGCGCGCTGGTACTCTGCTTCCTGTTTTTGAGGGTGGGGGGGTGGGTGGGGG
>JAOYSI010002868.1:0-15640 GCA_025775065.1 Hiodon alosoides
CGGTAGGATACATGTTCTGATGATTCCCTTTTTAGATAATCATTACTCCTGAAAATGAATGGTGACCCGATGAGTCTCTTGAAAGAACAAACCTCTAGTTCGGAGGTGCGTCTGCCCGGGAAGTCATATTACATCTTTTTTTTTGGTTTAGTCGCGTGGAAGACAGTCTCTTTCAGAACTTACATAGCTTACAGTTTAAACATCAATGCAACTGGAGAAGAACAAAAAATTATAGCCCATTGCCTTAGCCAGTCCATAAAATCCATCATTCACGCAGCTATACATAGTCATCATAAATAGCATTGAGATTTTATTGTTAGGGGATGACTGAAAGGTTGAAAAACAAAGGCTCTCTGCCTGAAAACAAGAAATTAACAAAAAGTTGGCAAAATTGGCATTTTTAAAATGCCTTCCAAATGGCTTCACTTAAAAATATACCTGTTGATTCTTCACTGGAATATATTGTTAGAGAAACATATCTGTCGTGTTGGAAACCATTGACATGTTGTTGATTACTTTATATATGCTAGTAAAAAACTAAAATAACCATTCATAAAAATAGAAGTATACTTTGCTGGTTGTACGTCAAATAGCAGGGAATAGGTTCCCCTACCTCTGGAACTTTTGTGTTATATGTCAAGTTATGAAAAAAAACAGCAACACAGTTTTTCAGTGCTGATATTTCTGAATAAATGTAAGCTTGAATGTATGTGTGAGTATGCAAACATTTATACTTTATTTATGATACAATAACAAAATAACAAATAAAATACATCAGCCTTTGCCTACAGCGTTGTTTTGAATGGGGAGATTTCCAGGAGGAAGCCTATACAATTTCAACCAAAGAGCCTGAAGCAGGTGTATTTTAATAACTAACAGCACAACAGAAGGGATGTGGGCAGCATTGTGTTCAACGCTTTGGGTCAAGGCAGCACGTGCATATGCTCAGGATGGATCTTTAATGCGTTACCAAATACATCCATGAGTCCATACCTGGCTTGTGTAGCAGGCACTTCTGTACTTTTAAACAGCTAAATACCAACAAAATTACGATATTTCATGGCTCGGTCTGTGCAAACTGGATTCTTGGATACATTAAAATTAGGTATTTTTGGTGCCTTAAACTGTAATAACAGTGATTGGAAAGCTTAATTGGGCGTTTTGTGACTTAATTGTTTTTCTATCAGGGTTTTTTTATGTTAAACCTGGATTATAGAAGCCCTACACATGAATAAACATTATTAGGCAATCTGAAACAATTAATAATACTGAAATGCAATCATATCCCGCGCAATGTGATCCAATATTGAAGTTGTCAATACGCTGAAGTGTAGCGTTTACACCGAAAACGTATTTAAAATATGTAGTACCCCTGTAATAATACAAGTAACCTAGGTTCGGGACAATTCTTGTTTCCTATTTACTATGCAGTTCCAGTATTAATGCAGTGTACTCTGCGCAGTTCCGTTTCCAACAGAGAAGAAGGTTCCTCTCACTTGACTACAAATCCAAAACTTCATGGTAATTGGATTATTGGGAGAAGGTGGAATAAATTAAACAGAAGTTGATCCCCCAACCCTGCAAGCGGTGATTGTGTGAGCAGCGAACTGTGATTTAACTGTAAACAGCTGCATATCCACATAATAACATTATATTACATGGTAAAAACTAACCACAGTTCATACTGCTTTTACACACCCCACGTGCAAAGTGCAACGATTATACCTGTAATACAGCCAAAGCTAATGTGGGAAAACGTCTTGTCTTAAGAGCAAAAATTACCCGCACACCCGGTTCCAGCAGAGAGGATGAACATGCCGTCATCCTGAGGCAGTGGAGAGATGGGCTGAGCTCTTTGGCCAGCAAAGCCCTTCCCTCGTCCCGAGGCCTGTGCGTGGAGAGGTTCTGCAACACAGGTCTTCAGGCAACTTTGGGCTTCCTCGAGTGGCACGAGGGACGGCGAGGACGTCTGCAAAAAATGGATCTGCCGTGAACAAAACCCCAGTAACAAATTGGCTGCCCAGTGGGTGTCTGCTGCCTTGACTGGTGGGGGGATTTACACTGCACAGTAACTCTTCCCTCTGTTCCAGTGTCTCCTGCACCTGGTGGACGTGAATGTGTGGGGGGTGTTGTTGCTCCGGAGGACACGAATTGCAAATGACCCTAACACAACGCAAGGAAGGATTCATCTTCAGTCTGTACACACAAGCACATTTACAGGCTAAAGTACATCCTATTTCATGGGGAGGAACCCTACATTAGTATGTCGAGTGAAGCATGCAGCCCGTACACATACAAACAGTGAATTTGTTTTATTAGAAGTGAAACTAACACGTCTGGGGAAAGTACATAGTGTAATTGACGCAAATGTAATTACATATACAAAATGTCCGGTCCAATTTATCATGGGACTGTCTTCATCCTAGGGGCAGAGCAGTTCCAGCCCCCTGTCTGAGACAGACAGGGGAGCGTGACGCTGTGGGTGGTGACGCCACCATCCCAGAGTCAAATCATGAAGAAGAGCAAGAGCCCACAGCGCCATCCACAGCCCCACCCCTCCCACCCTTACCCCCTTCCACTGCCTGTACTTCCAGGCGTAAGGCCACTTTGTGCTTTGTCTGGCAGGCTTCCAGGACCGACAGGAGCAGTGAGTCAGAGGGAGACATTGTATTGCATTGTTGCAGGGAATGTGGAAATGCATAGGTATGTGGATCACGTCACCTCAGCCCAGATACCCACGCATGTCCTGCTTCAAGGACCGCCAGCAGCCACCTCCAGCTCATGTCACTGCCGCTGTGAGCGCAATGTTTAATGCTAAATGTTTATACAATGTGTAGGCCCTAGAATGCATTATGCAGTGCATTTAAGGTGAAAGATGCATACAGCATAGAGAAGTACAGGGTCAATAGCCGTGACCCACGATCCCATCACCTTACAGACATTTGAAGGCTTAGGACTTGGGTTCATGGATTGTGAGAATATCCAGTGTCATGTGCTAACCATTCTATTATTGTAGGAGCCCCATCTGATCAATCTAGGCAGCGGAGCTCGTTTTACTGAGCCTAAACGTTTTCATTTTGATTTACTATATCATTTGAAGATGATGTCAATGGGTTCCTGGCTCGCTTTCTAGCTGCAGAGAGCTCGCCAGAATACCTGCACACATAACAGCAACACATAGTACATTTAGTTCAATTGTAAAGCAGCTATTTAGCAGGTCAGGGGAGACATGTTGAGTGCATAGTGGGTCTGGCTATTTTGGTTGATTTTTGTGGATATTTATTTTTTCCCTCTTAACTTCTGTTCTTGTGCTGCAAGTGAAAAGCCACATCACAGAATTTCTAAGCATAAGGGGGAAGCAACATTCATGGGAAAAAGTCCTAGCCCATCAGGAACAAATAATAGGTTGCTCCCAAAATCTGTCATGCACAGATTTTCATTTACATTACAAGCAGTGTTTTCCCTGGGCCTATATTTAAAGTGAGCTGTATATATTTAAATGGAAAAAGGACAAATTTGTTTGCAGACCACACCTCCAGAAAAAGAGAGGTAGAAGTTCAAGCAAAAGATGTGTGTTGTTTCTTTCTCCCATTTGTTTATGTAACAGAGGACAAACCGATCCAGGGTTTACCGACAAAACGTTCTCCAGTTCCTCTTCAGGTTCGTTCTTTAAAAAATGTAAACAACCGGGTGATTTATCTCTGAATTACATTGCAATCAATCAATTATTTGCCAATTACTTCCCAAGAAGAACAACACTAGATCGATGAATCACAATCAATACAAAATGTAATCAGCTCTATACATAACTACTTCAATCATAATGACAATAAAGATACGTTTTAGACATGGAATTGATTAATTAATAAATATCATTTAGGCTTCAACAAGAATCAATACTGATTGGGGGGGGAATAATCTGCTTAAAGTAAGCAAGTATGAATGTAAATCCAAGGATCTACTGACTCCCCTTTCTTTTCTTGTCCTCATCCCCTTCTTGTTTAATCGACTTAAAGCCCTACTACACTTTGTATATGTGATACGTAATTGCCCTGAATGACGTTTTGTATTTTTATTACCACTCGCCTTCATCCGTTCAACTTTCTCTGCTCAATGTGGCTCCGTTGCTCTCCAACACAGGAGAGATCAGACTGAATATGCTTTAGCAATTGGTGCTTGCAAGGTGAGGTGTGAGCATAGTCAATAGAAAATATGTTTTCCACGTGAACACAGGGATTTATGAGAGTTACGCTGAAAGTAGGGATTTGAGTGAAAGATAAAACTAGGCAGAAATGTGCTTAGTTTGGCTAAATTAATTCAAATTGTTGACAAACAAATTTTAGCCTTAGATCACTGAATTTATAATACTAGTACCAGGTTGGGAACAACAGAGAAAACCAGTGTGAATTGAAGTCCTAATAAGCCAGAAGCCCTTTACATTCTTGAAAACTTTTATCTTAAAAATTTGATCTGAGTAAAAGGGAAAAGATCCAGTATTAAGCCAGCATGATAATAACAAACAACTTGTTCAAATAGCTGTGTGATCTGATAATACAAGTTAAATATTACACTGGTGCCAGCCCTTTATACACACACATTATATGGAATGTTTCATTTCAAGCTCTTCTGATTTTTAACCAATCGGCCCTGAGTTGGATGGCTGAACCAATTATTGCTATTTCCCACCTTTTGTCATTTGTTGACACAGGATTCTCTATAAACATCCCAAGCGATACACTGTTCCATTGTTAAAAAACAATTGGCGGGAGAAGGCCGTTACTCCAGGAGAATCCTGAAGCTCAGAGAGCCTGTGTGGGGCTGCAGTGCCGACAGAATGATCTAGGGCAGATCTTAGGTTGGACGTATTTACGTGGTGGGGCATAAGATGTGTGTTTGTGGGCGGGGATAACATGTCTCGCTCCCTGCCTGATCTTGACAGATAGTTTGTTTTCAAGTGTGAGCAGAGATTTGTAGGATTTTTTTATTTTTGTTCTTTTTCCGTTTCTTCTGCCGTCGGACAATTTTCTGAAGAAACGACAGGTAATTTTCATCAGTGTTTACGTAAAAACCCCGCTTTTTAAATACAGTGGCAGAGATTCATTTTTAAATGGCAAAATGTGTGGATAACTCAGAGTGCTTTCGTTTCAGACAACACAAGGGGTTTACATGTAAAAAGCTGTGAGATGCAGATGCTAAATTTAAACTAAATTACACCATAATAGCGCTATGCTGATGGTTTTTTTTAAATGTCCTGCCCAACAATGCGCCCCCATTTCCTGCTCGGCACAAGTTGATTTTTGATAGTGCTTTTTAATGACCTTTCTCAATGGCGCCACTAAATAATACACCCGTGTTGAAATAAAGAGCGAATTTAACTGCACCCCCCGGCTTTTCTGCTTGCGTCATGGGGAAAATAGAGCCCTTTAAATCAAACATACCTCTATGTAGCCTACATAACATCTTAATAAAGGATACCTTTATTAACATGTTATAACAACATTCACGATCATTTACAACCATTATTACAAATTGCCTACCAGGCGCATAAGTATTCAGACTAATTCATAAAGTTTGCTATTGCACTGGTTATAGCACTTGTTATGACATAACAATGAACGCCGTGTTTCATAGAATGATTCCTGACATTTTTCACATAGGGTTTATTGTTATTACATTACATTACGACACATCTGAGAGGTATTTTCTTCAGACATAAAATAGCAATTGGTATACGGATTGACATTCACTGGGATATATGCTTCGTTGTTTCACTAATATTGCCAAGTTTCTAGTTATAAAGTGACCACACGAAATAGTTGTCACTATTTGTCAGTCGGCAGTGACATTTATGTATCCCGCAGTAAATATTTTATTCCACATATCGATCTATCTGAGTCAACACATGATATATAAACAAGTCCTCCACATTCATGAGACACATGTACCCCTCAGCGAGCCATGAAAGAGATTTTATCGTTAAAGCTACCATTTCGGTTTCTGTTGGCTGGACATGGAACCACGTCGCCTTTATTATGGCCAGTAGTAAGTATCAGGTGGTAATGGTTAGATCAAGTCAGATCCAAGTTCATTTCAAATTAAGTCACTTGTAAAGAAAAGTTTACAATTTTTAAATTCCGAAAGAAATAATGTTTTTTTTAATTAGATGCATGGTTTTTGGGGTTGCTATGCAATAGAATCAAAGGCAAAATTAACTCAGAGGCTAAACAGATACGACCGGCGCCCATTCAGAGCTTAGCACTAGGGCTGTCCTGTGGCAAATCAATAAAGTACCTTCTGTTACTCAACACACAGGTAAACTCATAACGCAAATCCACCTACGGGGCAGTCATTTTATTTCTAACCACCAGAAAGTAGAACCTTAAGAAATAATTTTACAGTGTTGGAGCACAAGGTTTAACGGGCAGATTGAATGACCTTGGGGACCCACGATATGCTGGTTTCAATAACAATATTATTATCTTGCTGACAAACAGTCTAGGCGGTCTAGAAGGAAATATTTTGTTAAACATTCAGCAAATAATACATTATAATTAATCTCTTTACTGTTATATTACTAGGTTCAGACATTTTTAAAACTATCATGTCCAAGTGGAAGAATATCTAATCTAGCCACTGTCAAAATAAATCTACCTCACCTGGTTGAATGTACCAATATGGACCAACTGCCTTCTTTTGTCCATGACTGCATATTGTAGTTGCCACAATCTTAAAACATAACAAAGTCGCACCTCTTTCTACATCTCTAAAAGCCATTTGAAGTTGGTTCACCAAAATCCCCCGAAATTTGAAGTAATTAAACTTACTATGTATACCATTTGGTCTTTTCCATCACATAATAGGTGAAGCGTTAAGCTCTTCTTTTAACTGGCAATAAATGGTTGATTTTGTATTTGGATGCTTGGGGAGACTAATCTTAGACACTTAATCAACCATGCCCAGCTGTAATAGTGAAGAACTTTCAATCCTTTAAAAGTTCAACTCACACTTTCGGATATAATCTACCCCAGGGCGAATTATACAGCTTCACACATCTTGCATAAATACAGAAAAAAGGGCATTCTGAGATAAAAGTTACATTACATTGTTATGGCTGAGGCTACGTTACTGCATTTTACATGACCGCATACAGAGAGCGGCAGCACACTAACAAAATGTAAATTATGACACATGGGGGTTATTTTCTTGTGTTTTCCTAAAATTAGAACTTGATCCACAATTTTTAGGAAAAGAAAACGAAAACGAACCGCACACCAAATATTGCACATATGAGTGATTGCAGATGTATCAAAGCACACCTGTTTCTTGAATGTTATGCGCGACTGAAGTAACAATATAAACGAATTTCTGGGATGGGATGGTGGTGGAGAGATTAACACGTTTAAAGTGATGTCTGAAGAGGCATTACATCTACGAAGTGAGACGCCGTGCGCGAGTCAGACCATTCCAGCAGCATTCTTTTAAACTGTACGCGTGATTATATTTGTATATTTCGGTGAGGTAGAGAAGGAAAATAAAGAGTAGGAAAAAGAAGCCCGTAAGTGGAGATATTCGTTTCCCTGACGACCGAACCTGAACCCGAATCAGAAACTACCAGCAAACGTTCAACCACACCTCCCCCTCCCTCTCTCCGTCTTCTCTGATTCGTAAAAAAAAAAATGTTTCGCTCATCTTCGATATCTGCAGTAACCTGCATTGCTTTTGAGCATGGCATTCAGAACTCTGAGGACTCTGAATTAAAGAAGTCAAACATAAACAACTGAACCATAACCATTGACGTTTTTTGGAACGAAAGGGACACGCTTATTTTAAATAATCACCTCTGCAGCAGTGTTGCTTAAATAACGGTATGTACTACAATGCAGGAAGGCTTGATGTACTAGAATGTTTTAGGGCGACGTTTGCGTCACTGAGGAGGGTAATATGTATTTATATGTGAGAGCGAAGAGTAACGTATTTTTATTGCGCGTGGTGCACTTTTTATCCCATGATGAACACTGTTAATCGTAATGCCCAGAGTAATACTTTTAAGTGTGTTTTTTGTAAGTACCGCGGTGAATAGATGTATTACCACTGCAGCACCAGCCGGTATAACGCTTTGACGTTAATATTGTAAAAGTCTTTAGGACAACGTTAAAAAGTTGTATTGCTTTAGGTGAAATTGTAAGCTATAATGTGTGCTATTTACGAAAACAGGTATTAAGTTAGTAAATTGTTGTATTTTAAAATTTTATTAATTTAGGTAACCCACGCATTTTCATGGAGTTCCTAAATGAGCCAACCGATTTCAGAGATCCTAAACAAATCGGATCTCTCTATCAAAGCAACGTCAGTGCATATAATGACACCAACGGGATCTTGCCCACAAGTGTGAAGATCACCATTGTTGTTGTGTACATGATCGTCTGCGTGGTAGGGCTGGTGGGAAACTGTCTGGTCATGTACGTCATTATCAGGTAAGGCTAAAAATTTTCTTTGCCAGACCCTCTAATGTGAATTCATTGGTATGTCAGAGATAAAGTTAAAAGTGAGGTTTATCATTACTATTCATTATTTTGGAGTCTGTAAGTATTGCTCTCGACATGATTTTTTAGTGGTGAATGTTTGTGAATATTTAATTGCCTAGGCTGGTCGGTAGTCACAATCATAATTTAAACATTGTTGCTGCACCTATTAGTTGGGCCTTGCTCTTAAGGGTTACCTGCGTTTGTATGATATTTATTTTTTTCTTTTATCCAAGTGTAAAAGTGATGTATTTATTCCTTTGGGAGATGTTCCTATCATGAGCAATTTACAATAGCTATATGGAAATTACAAAAAAAAAAGTATAAAAATTAGTAATGCCCTACCACTCAGTTCACCATAGGCTCCTAACTTAGTTCCAATGGGGAACTGATATAAAAAGTTTCTGCCAAATTTGAAAAGAACTATGAATAGTCCTCCTGAGTGCCTCAGCTGGGGAATAGAGATTGCTGATTTGAATCTCTTGAATCTTGCCAACTTTGACCATGAGTCCCTAAGCTGCAATGCACAATCAGAGGAGTGCCCTGTGGGTTAGGAGGGAGGGAGTCGGAGGGTTTCTCTTGGCCCCTCACTAAATAGAAACTCCTTTCGGATTCCTGGGCACCAGCCAGTTCTCCCCTCCTATTGGCACTGAGTCACTAATACAGGTGGTGTGGCCTGCAGTGTGTTAAATAACATTGCGTCTCAAAGAGGGGTTTGCTTGGAGGAGCTCAGGTGTACTTCAGAATTCTCCTCATGTGTTGTGGCAGGGGTTTGCGATTCAAAGACAAAAATTTGGGATAAAATTGTTGACAATATTGAAATTTGTTTTTTCAGATGACTGTTTTAGCTATACTGCTATTACATAGTTTTTCTTGTTTGAAAAAAGTAGTAAATTATTTGAAATGATGGCATCACATCATTACCATGCAAGAGATCCCATTCAGACCCTTTTTTTCTGGTTCTTCTTCCTTCCCTCCTTTTGTCTATTATTTATCTATTTATTGTTGATGCTGGGGATCGCAGTATGTATTTTTCCATGAACATGACACCCCACACTGCGTGCCCTTTTACGTATCTAACATAACATTTTCGTAACTCTGAAATTCTTTTTAATTGGGCCTAACATAAGTCAACTCTTATGTAACCCAGGGAGCGTCTGTATTATTTTACTTTTACAACCTTTGGATATTCCCTCAGGATCTCTTCAAAACAGAGCTCTTTAACTTTTCCAAGAATTTATTTGCACTGAATCTCTATAAACATGCTCATGTTGAAAGATCCTGAGCTGTGCCATTATCTCTGTAATGGCTTTACTGGCATCAGTATATATAAGGCTGTTCTGGGAATGTTTATTATTTTTCATTCTTTGATCTTCTCTGTGGATCTGATGTGTCTCTGAAAGCTAATTACCTTCCTGGGGTGCCTCTTTACGAGCAATAAGAGTTTGTATTCGACTAGTCAAAGGTGTGGCTCATATAAGCACACTGTCAGTGAGAGGCTGTCCTTTAACGTTCATGCTGTGCTTTTGTCTGTGGAGGTGAGTTGGCACAGCGAGAGACCATTGCAATTCCCCTTTTCCCCGTCTGTTGAGATGCTTTGGTGCTCGTTTGTGTGCACATTTGGGTGCGTGTTTGTGTGTGTCTCTCTCCTTGAAACATTTTGTACAAAAGATTGCATGTAATAGTAGTTCCCCTTCTATGATAGGTATATTTTAAAAACTTAAAATGAAAAACAAATGCAGTGAACTGAATGATTATAGATTAACTACAATATAATCAAATTGCTTATATCAAATCAAATTACTTTAATAAAGGCTCATGTTGGGATCAGTAAAACCCACAATTGAATCAGTGCTCAAAAAATGAGTCACTATTCTATCCTGCTGAAGTGCTATGGTTCTTACTCAGTGAATGTTCTTTGTTATTATCAGGTTGGTGTATCAATAAGAAAGTGTTATATTCAAATCATTATACCTCCTCTCATAGCTTTAATAAACTAAAGAAACTATATAAATTAGTGACATTGCAAAGTATTATGTTGCTCTTATCAAAACGATGCAAATGAGAATTGTTTATGACTAACATTGACGTTTGTTTTTGTTTAACATAAAGAGCCATACCTCCTCTTGTCCTCATCCTTTCCAGTGTAAGCCGATGCAGTTTTTGCGAAAAAGCTAAGTTTACTATTGCAATGTAACATATGAGTCTAGATGGAGCGTAGAGATCATTTTGCATTCTGCACAGACTGAAAAAGAATCTCAGGGAATGTGACTGGCTGGACAAATTAATCGCAGACAAAGGGCCTTTACAAGACTGACTGATAATTACTTGGTAAATTTAACAGCTACCTGCCCGCCTGTGGGGTTTTATTCAGAGAGCAGCTCTAGGCATCAAAAGGAACCATGGAAGAAACAACGTCATTAATCACTCCATCCTCAGCAGCCTCATGCTGCTCTGGATATGCTGACCCGATCGCCCACTCATCAGATGCGACAAAACGCCCGGCTGCCAATGCATACATTATCCCTTTTCAAAACCCAAGATCTTAAACAGCCTTCTTGGTGCCTCGCTGCTGTCCTGGCGAGGTCTCGCCGAAATTCACAGGAACGACGTGATGAGCCTACTTTGGTTAGAGCAGTCCTCCATCTGCCAGTTCCAGTCAGTCTAGTCGTAATCGAGGCACAATGTGAACGCAGCTAATTTACAAATGATCAATTATTGATAAGGTACATTTACAAGAGGCTTATCCCATGTGCAGAAATTAGTTTCATTCAGTTGATATTTTGAGCAGCTTTTAGACAGCGAAACGAGAGAAACACTGAGCCACTTAATCAGTTTGGCTATTAAGCCAAATTTGTCTGCATGCAAAAATGGAAAGGCACAATGACTTATCCTTCACTACTTTTGCCCACAACAAAAGGCGTGTCTGCATATCCGTTTTACATGTGATTCTATTTTAGCAAGTCTCTTCTTTGGGGGGAGCTCTCTCGAAACAATGTGCAAATTCCCCTACCTGTGTTAAATTTTGAATGTTTAGCTTGGGATTGGGAAATTGGCAAATTCATTTGTTCAAATATTCAAATTCAAATGTTTCTCTTGCCCATATTTCTGGAATATACCTTTGGTGGGATTACGGTAGGTGTTGGACAAGTGGGCTTGGGATCACAATTTAACCCTGATCCATTGCCCCTTGTAGACACACTCCCTGTCCAGTCATCTCCTCTGTAGGGCAGCTGCCACACAAACCCAATGCCAGCTACTGCTGCACAGACCCCGTGGTCTGAAGCCTTGTAATCCACATACGGCCGTGCCTTTGGCTGTGCAATGCGGTGAATTGGACGTGACTGACAATATACGTCAGTCACATCCAGTTCATTGACACGAATGCTGTCATTGGTAACACACGTGCAGCAAGCCATTTCACACTGCGCCGTAATCATTTCAGCATCCAGGGAAAAATGAAGGCAGACTTGAAGAAGGGACGGAGTGCTCCGTGTTATTTTGTCTTTCACCCCGTTTAACCAGGTCTACTGTCTAGACCACTCTCAAGCTTTTTGTATATCTGTGACTTATTCAAATCCTCAATTTATGCCCATTCTCATTTTAAAGATGGATTCAGACTGGTCCTATCAGCTTTCACTGCAGGGGTCGAAACTTTTACTAGATTAATCCACACTGCATGTAATGGAAACCCAAATGAGACCAAATGAGATCCTTGAACATTTAAAATAATGTGCATTTTTGGCAGATGAGTCAGATGTTACCAGATGTTACCAGATGTTGGCCACCAACCTGCAATGGAATATCTTTAAGCGGTAATAATGATATCCAGTGCGGAATGCTTTTACGAAATAGAATACATGAATTCAAGTTTTCTATTGGGCTCCTTCTCATGGAATAATTCAGCAAAGAATGATGCACTGCAATGATTTAAATAAATAAAACAATACCATTGCTTCCAACACTGCATGTTAGCCAGCCCTTGCCAGGAACGGTACGGTTTGCCGATTTATAAAGTAGGGAATAACTGATGCATTTGATACCATTAAGATAGCTTTTAATATTTTAATATTTGCACAGTTAAAGGAAATTAGCCTCGTGTTCAATGGAGCCTAACTGCAGTGTTTGCTTTTTGTTGCTTTAAAGCTTTTAGGTGCACAAAATTCCATTGATGTGTCACATAATTAAGTTAAATGGCCTCCATTGGCGTGCATTAACAACGGTTCCCATGATTCCAGAATAAAAATGTAATAAACGTCGCTGTACGGTTCCTTGGTCAGATAGTGAATATCAAGTGAAGATCAGCCAATGAAGCAATGAAAACCATTCTAAACTAGCACATTCTAAACAACTCATGGATACAGTTGTTGAACAGCGCCCATCGGGAGAAGTTTACAAAAAATATTAAAGTCTCTTATATATCCCAGACGTTGCTTTCCCTCCAATTTCAGCAGCTTGTCAAGGAGGAAACTTCCACTTTGACCCTGTAGCCAAGTGGAGTGCTGGAGGTAATGGCCGTCTCCAGAACTACAACCATCATAAGCCCACAGGACTGAGTCACCCAATTAGTTAACTGTACAGCACTATGTTTGTAGCAAACCCAACACAGCATATATCCCAGTCGACACCATCCCAGCTATCCAACACGATGGTTGTAGCATTTTGCAGTGGGGATGCACATCACCAGTAGGGACTGGGAGACTTCTTAGGATCGAAGGGAAAATGGACAGAGCAATGCAAAGCTAAATTCTATAGGAAAACATGTTTCATTCTGCTTATCTTTTCAGCAGGATAATGGTCCAAAATCCTGATTTGAATTTTAATGACAATTTATGGAAAGGCTTGAAAATTGCTTTCCATTAGCAATCACCTACCAAGCTGAGGACCGTGAGAAAACGTGCCAAGAAGAATGGGCAAAATTGCTCCAAGCCATTGAGCAAAGACTTGCAGCAGTAATTGCTGCCTGGGGTGTTTTCACTAAGCATGGCCTTTGGTATGAATACTTATGCAATTAACATAATTTAGTTCTGCGGATGTTTACAGTTTTCAAGAAACGTACATACGTAATTTTTAATTCAGCAAATGGTCCATCGCAGTTCCTTGCAAAATTACTCTGGACTGAATCAAGCTGTTTTTACTCTTGAAATTAAAGCGAATGCGTGGAGACAGGAGCAGTGGACTGTTATCTGCCATCCAAATCTGAAGATCACAACCGATAACTCCAACCGCAAGCGAATGTGCGACCATGTTTTATCGACAACTTAGAAGAAGGCATTGCGGATTTAACAAAAAATAAAAATAAAATTTATGCAAATAAGCCCCTAAAAACCTCAAGGTACACTACATATATTGAAACATGAAACATTCATAATCTTTGGTCAGAAAAAGTGTTACTTTAACTTCATGTCCTACAAAATTAACAAGAAAACCAAACTAATCAAAAACTGAACTCCAGAAACCTATGGAGCACTAAATACAGATAAACAAAACACAATAGTTGTATATATACACAATATTTATTTCGTTACTACGCGACCCTGAGCAGGATTGATTATAAAAGTATCAATGGAAAGGTTTATAGGCCTGTGTATGGCTACTGAGCAACAGCCACACAACTATAGCAAGTTGGATTTATTAGACTGGCACAAGTTGAGAATTCAGGTATTGTACACTTAATAAAACTAATGTAACACTTGAGAAATTAAAAGTAAGCCCACACAACAGTATTAGCACGTACCCATCCTGCGACTTCAAGTTCCACTCGTTGCCTTTTCACAATGAAAGCCCGTCCACTACACCTGGAAAATCCCTAAGTGTACATAAGTCTATAGTATAAGTGAATGCTGTAACTTGGGTTAATAGTTTCCACTTTGACTGCATCATTCCATTAACATAAATATTGAATTAATCCCATCGAAATTCAGCATATCTCTGTCTCTAATACTCTAGATTGATTTTTCATAACGTACGTGAATATTTCAGAAAACCCCAGAAAAACACATTAAAAGAGGATTATCAGCGCAAAGCTGACAAACCTGGTTCGGATTTGCGAGGGCATGGTTGTTCCGTTGCCACAGCACAAACAACCTTATTATTTATTTGAACTTGACTATTGAGGAGGACTTAATTTTCCGAACTCCGTATCAGGTGTGTCTAATTCCAGTTCTCAGGGGTCTACTGGGTTTCATTCCATCTCACCCTATAATTATTATTACGGAAGTCATTATTTGGACCAGAAATGATCATATCAAGGGTTTCCATATGTAAATGAGATGTTATCTGAGAGGCAGCTTAAAACTAAGGAGACCCTGTGGTTAGCTAACTCAAACGTATGTGCGAATTGCTTGTATGAATCAAAGAATTGATGAATTGTATGAACGTAATTAATTGAATGTTGGTAACCTACAAACCTATAAAAAGTAAAAAAAAAGTAAAAAAAAAAAAAAAATGTAATCCGTACGTCACATTTTTGACTGTGTAGTACAAAAATGTGTACACATGCACCATTTAGTATTAGGCTGTAGTGACGTAGTGCCATGGTTGGGTGTAATTTCTTTTTGTTTGTTTTCAAGTTGATAGCTATTAAGCACCAGGCATAGGTCCCCGATAGTTCCCTTCTTGACAAATACATTTTCTGTTATATTGTGCAGGGTTTTTTTGATTTATAACGTACTGTATAACTCACACCGAAAGTTTTAACAATTCTTTCTCCTCTACAATCAACCTAAGTATGGTGACAAGTGAGTGGAATACTCACAAATAAAATAAAATTTTAACTTTAAAAATTACAAATTGCATAACCACAGTTGGTCATGGCCATCTCATGGAAACACACACAGTGTCACAGGGCTGATAGACAGCAAGCAGATTGTGGGTTTTATACTAAAGGCATTTAGGTGTGTTTTTACATACAATGACACAAAGTATAAAATGCAAAATTAATTATAGATATAAAATACTTATATGGCTGAATTAAAATGCATACCCCCCCCCTCTCTCTCTCTCTCTCTCTCTCTCTCTCTCTCTCTCTATATAAATATATAAATATATATATAAATATATAAATAAAAAAAAAAAAATATAAAAAAGAAATATTTATTTAAAAAAAAGAAAAAAAG
>JAOYSI010002870.1:0-10000 GCA_025775065.1 Hiodon alosoides
GTCTGCTTTTGTTCGTTTTGCCCCTTTGTGGGTGTCCGTGATCTCGACGAGCTCCAGAGCAGGGAAAACATCGGTGCAGGCAGAGTGTCGAGAGGCATTAACCATATGGAGTTATTCCCAGGAGGGGGTATGTAAGAGAGGCTGGCCTCGCCCTCGATTTCGCTTGGAGCCATTGTCATGTGGTGCCAAGGGTGTTTCGGTTTTGTTGGGGGAGTTGCCTTATGAGCCGGTACGGTTCTGAAGGCCCGGTTGAGGTTGAGGGCCACTGTGCTGTGTCACGAGATGGCACAGATTTGGCTTACGATGCAGAGCTGTCCGTACTAAAGGTATGGGGAGCTGTCAGAGGGGTTGTACCGTAGTCAAGCACAGAAACAAAAGCGAGTATCGAAAACCTAAAGAAGCAAACCATCAGCTTTTCTTCCACATCATATTTGTCTCCTCCCCCTCTCTAACTGCCCAGTTTAGACAAGCTGGTTCCCTTCTCCTCCTATGTGACACTGGCTCTCACAATACCTGTCATTTTACTTCACTGTTTGTGATTCTGTGATTTGTGAATTGCTGTTCCATGGCGAACTGAAGATGTGAGCCGCAAAAAAATGATCATTAAAAAAAAAAAATTCCCAGATAAAAGAAAGGTGGGCTTGTTTAATGACATGACCTCACAGTGAGATAGCTTACCCGCATCCCCCATGGAAATGCTTCACCGTTCAGCAGTATTTCCAGCTGATATGCTTCAGTTTTGAGATTGTATCAAGAGATTGTATCTCTTTTTTTTTTCTGCTACTGTTGTTTTCCCGTTGTACCATGAAGGTCTTGCTGAAATTCTCATTGCTCTTGCCTTCAGTTCTGACATGTGATTAGCTACGGTTCTATACTCACAAACGTCGAAGTGAAACATGATGACGCGTCATAAAAACGTTTCACACGAAATGGAGGGCATTTGAGCTACTCATAGCGCACGCTTTTAACCTGGACTCCTCCTAGTTCCCACTCAACAACCTTCACGCCGGCCGTTTTATCGGTTTCGTCGGTCATTTGGATTCACCTCAGACTTTTATCTGAAAGGTGAAACATATCTCTCGTGATTGCACTGAAATGTTTATCCTCCCACCTATAATTAAGAATGAGACATTTTGTGCCGACAGAGGTCATGTTTAATAAGGTACAGACCTTGAGAAAATCGACTGCCGGACCTCTGGCGACCCCTTTCGGAAAAGTCCAACGCGGACAGGGTTCATGGTCGTAATTAGAAGTGTGGCACACCGGTGATGGTGATTTCATTATGCTGATGCCTCTCGGTCCAAGGCTGTTGCTGTGTACCGCAGTCAAACAGGTTCGGCGTTGAAACTCGGCCTGTGCGACGGAAGGGAAGAGCGGTCACCTCGGGAATGGTCTCAGTGGGGAATGGTCTCACGATTGTGAGGATGGCACTGGTTCGGAAGAGGAACGACAAGAGACTGTGGTGAGGGAAACCCGGTCGGTCCGGTTCAGCCCGGAGGCCGGCTGCTTGTCTCCTGCAGCTTGGTCCCGCTTTAGTGTGGCCCTGCCGGATCTCAGACAAGGGCTGGCTGGTTCCTCGGAGCAGGACCGCTTCATACCACAGCGGGAGGCAGGGTCCGGTTGAGGAGCGCCCTGTCGTCATGGATGACAGCAAACGCGTCGGCTGGAACAGAGGACCTTGTCATGGATGTGATGGGGGGTATCCTATCTGTCTGATATGGTTGTCAATCCAGTAGCCACGGGAGGGGAATTTGGAGAGGCGCAATCCTCCCGTGTATACATTCACTTTAATATCACACGGACAACACAGAAAACGCCACATACAACGAATGATAACCCTAGTGCCCGTTAATTGGACTCAAAGTTAGTTGGACGTTATGGAATGGAATGGAATGGAAATTCCTGCTGTTGAGACCACTTTAGCCCCTCGAGATTCAGTTGTAGCTACAAGACGCTACTAGTTTCATGTATAATATTCGAGGAAGTCGAAAACGAAGCGGTTTGGGGCGACAGTTCATTCCAGCGGTTTAAATAAGCCCAACTTTGACTCATTTTGAATTAGTTCCTGTGCGTTCTGGAATGGCTAGGTAGGTCTGGACTTGAAGTGGTTGAACCGTGTGGACGTTTCGGTGGCAATGCATGATCTGATATCATTTATCCATCTCTGCGGAGCCTATGATTCCTTCATTTATCCCACAGAAGAACCTGCTGCAGCTGAGTTACATTATCGCATCTGCCACTCAATTTAAAACTGCCCTTTGCGATGAATTGGAATATATTCTGTTATATTAATGTATGCCAACAGCACTGTCAACAGAACCCAGCACTGTCAATTTCATGCATGGAAGTAATTACATCAGCGGCCGTCCCTTTTCCTGAGCACCAAATCTTGATAAACATATCTCAGATTCAATTTCCTGGTTTCAGCGACTGCCACTTCTATTTAGGGTTTTTTAAGCTGCTCAACATTAGTTCCTGGGTTTCCCAGGCAACCGTGAATGTCTGGTCCTGGATATTTTAGCAGCGGAATTTACTGGGAGTGATTTGCCTGGTACTAATGCGCACTTTACTGCAGATCGCAGGCGCTTTGGGCTGATAGACTCTTGTTAAAGTGTTAAAAGCAGGCGGATGGAATCAGTTAGATTGATCTGACTCGTTTTTTACTGCTGAGCACGCCGCGCGCTAAGGCAGATTGCGTGTGATTAGCGTTGGAGCAGGGTAGTAAAGGCGGTCAACGTTGCACATTATGATTGATCAGACTAATCCACCGGCTGGTCTTGGCTTGTCCTGAATGCTACACCAGATGGGCTCCGGCCACATGTCAGTTCCCTTTTCCTGAAGCAGGAGTGAGGAGCTGGCACTGACCAGCGTCCAGGATCCTGGTCCATGCCTTCCGCGTCATCCTTGTCCGTCTTCCCTGATCCAGACTCGGTGGGCTGTGATAGGTCAGTGTGTGGAGCTGGGGCAGGAGAGGCTGAGGTGTGTTTAATATTCCCCTGGTGGCTCCTGTCGCCCCTGCACTGTGTGTGTGTGTGTGTGTGTGTGTGTGTGACTTAGCCACTCCTGAAGATTTATGTCCCCTCCCGCAGATTCCGCTGCACCATCCAGGCGCCTCTCGACCCTTTTAGCCAGCACACTGTTCACTCCTGGGGTTTAAAGACCTCCCTAAAGGGGGGTACACTTTGGAGGGTGATGGAGCAACGTGCTCTGGGTCTGTGGTCTGTCTCCCATCTCCCGCCTCACGTTGTGGATTCCTTTCTTTAGCATTTCACCCTGGGCCGTCTCCCAGTCGTCCTTGTCAACCAACCGCCAATCATCGGCAGTTTCATGGTCGTCCTTCTCTCCGTCCCTTGGCCGTTTTGCCTTTGTAAACATGCAGTCATCCTACAAACACTGACTGTGCTACATATGGGACGGGCAGATGTCCTGGCACCGTTCTGCTGGTTTTCAGTGTTTGCCTGCTAATTCTCTGTGACACGTGCATAAGAAGTCGAGGGCTCTCTGTGGCTGTCTCAAAGCAGTGCTTAAGCCACCACTGAGTGTCAGGTTTTTCCTTGGCTGGGGCTCCTTGTTAGGCACAAAGTGGCCTCGGGCAGGTCTTCGACTTCTGAGCAGTGTCAAGGGTATCAAGGGTGTCAAGGGTGTCAAGGGTGTCAAGCACACGAGTAAACCAAGATATAATGAGAGCTGTGTTAAGGACACAGCAATGATACGGTGTTAGCTGTTCAGGTTGACTAAAGGCAAATAAAAAGGTGCTAGATCAGGAGGGGCGTGGCTTGAACCCCATTTTGGTGTTGTATTGGAGTCGCTGTGCGCAGATCTTGGCACCCTCTCCCTTTATAGTTTGTATTTCTACCAACAGAAGAGTTGACAGAAGAATTCCTGACCATTTGGGCCTTGACAACAGTGGACCAGTTCAGCCCTGTGAATGAGTTTGGAAAGTCTCTCTCCTCTATGTTGACTTGAAGGGCGCATTTTGTGGCAAGACGGGTCTGTTTTGCTGAATAAATGGGGTAGAGGGAGAGGAGATTCTTCAAGGTTCAGCACTTGCCAAAATGGAACCCATTAGCCTAGCTTTTATCAGCAGGAATGGATGATGCGGTGATGGCTTTAATTAGCCAATGAAATGCAGTACCAGCTCGATTAACATTCCCTCTGTTATCAGCAGAACAGCCCACATGTAACATCAAAGCGAACGCTGAGTCCACAATGGGAACGGCAGAGGTGCGCGGTGAATCATCCTCGCTCTCCCACCGCCTGTTGTGTTTTTCTGAGGGTATGACAGACCATCTTGGGCTGAATCACCCCCCTTTGTCCTCTCTGCGTGTAGGCTGTGAGATCCCTTAAGTGGGTTGAAATGTAGCCTGTTTCGAAATGTGAACCGCTGGATCCCGCGCGTTGCCAGCGCTTTGCAGGACATGCGTCGTTTTCCTGCACGTCCACCTCCTCCGCTCCCCGTCTTCGCCGCGGGCCGCGTCTTCGCTCTGCCCCGGCTGGTGCCAGCAGCCCACAGAGGCCATATGTGCGTTTGGGTTGACAGAGCTTACCCGGTTTCCCCAGCTGTGCCCCCCGTCCCCCCCCGTCACCTTCACGGTCCAAAGCAGGGTCTGCGTTTTCTCAAGCAAAAAGGTCCTCTGCGGCAATTTCCCCTGGAACAGCACTGGGCTCGATGACTGCTCTGGACCAACCAACCAAACTTAAATCAAAGGAACCAATTAGAGTTACATTGTCCTGTTAACTGTGATGAGTGTGTGTGCAGTTTGGCACAGCACACCTGCTCCATCACATGTCCCTGCACAGTTAGGCATGGAGTCCTCCCATACTGTGAAACTGGTCAGGGAACATTACTGCCCACACGCCCAGCCACTCCATATGCCCAAGAAGCATTGCGGAATGTTGCTTATTTGTACCGAAAGCGTGATTGGTGGCCCGCATGTCTCTGACAGTGCCCCTAAACTCTAATCTCAGGCATCAGCTTCAAAGCCACAGAGAGATGTGAAGACAGCCACGGAAATTCAAGTGTATTTCATGAGCGGCACACAAAGAGGGTGGAGTTGTTCATTATGGAACTTTTCGCCCTCTGGTGACGTTTCTCATCTCTCACAGCAGTCGCCAGGGAATCTACGCCAGCCTCAAGAAAAATGTCCTTCGCTCACGACGGCCAAGAGAAACCGTTAAGAAAATGTTCCAGTTGGACCAGTCTTAAAAAACCGAAACTGTTACTGTTACTATTCAAAAAAGTATTTCCTCTCGTTTTGTTACTTTCTTGTTCACCCCGATAAAGAAACAAGAGGATATCTGGCCTCATGTGTGACAGTGTGAATAACACATTACGGGGGCCTGGGTGCCTAATGGAATAGGGTCATTAGGGGACGGCAGGGCGTGGCCACAGCGATGATGAGGAGGGGAGGAGCCGTGAGTGTTCACCACCTGGATCGCCTTGGCCTCGGGTCGAACCTCCGGTCCGAAAAGTTGGCCCTTGGGGAAATATATATCTCTGCGCATTCAAACGTCAGCGCGTTGCTTTCCTTCTGAAGCGTATCCAGCGGCAATGCGCGGCGGAACGTTCCGACTTCCTGCCTACGGCACGCACGGGGGGGCTTCTGTGGCAGTCTATTGGATTTAGAATTTAAAAATAACTTTACGGGGACGCCGTGGGATTTGAATGTGCATTAATATTACATTAATATTACATGGCCTGTCTTTTATAGTTGCGTTGTGTGAATTACTGTTACTGATGGTCTGCAAACAAAAAGACTTATTCTCTCTGTTTTTGGTTTGAAAGGTAATAAGGAGGTTATTTTGGACTGATGAGGTCAAACGATAGAATTCCCTGTGCTTTTGTGCTTACATTGAATAGTTTAAAAGCAAGATGTATGTACTAAGTATCGGACGAGGTCGCTGAAAGGCTGACATTGGGACTCAAATTAGCGGCCTTGTGAACTCAATCCAGCACCTTTCTACTTTGAAAATCCTAAATCTAATCCCCTGTCCACAGTACGGGCAGTTCAGGTTTCCTGGAATTCTTTGCATTTGGAGAATCCTGCACGTGGCGAGACACTGAACCAGGTGGAACTCTGCCACCGAGGCAGGCTTGTGCACGTAGACTCGTGGTCCCGAATCATGTCAGCCACCCCCTTCCCGAACGTTTTTGTAGCCTGGGGAGAAAATTCCCAGCGCCACGAGTCACGGCCCTAGCCCTCTGAACCCAGAGGTCAGCCTTGGAGTCAGGGAGAGGTATAAGCTGTACGTGACTTTTGCTGCTGCGCACACACGTTTATTTCAGGGTGCTCTTTCATTTCCTTTAATTAAACCCAGCTCTACCGTCATGCCGTATAGAGACTAAAGACAGAACCACTAAAACAGGCTAAAAGCTAAAACAGGATTACTAAGATTGCCCCAATTGTTTATTCAGCTGACTCTCCGTGTTTTTCTGGAACATAGACTGCGCCTATACAGTTTATATAGTACGTAAAGTAAAGTTATTTCAAAATACTTCTTTTCAAAGTGATGCTGAATTTTCCAGCCTCATACACTTTTCTTTACAGTTTGCTTGTCCTTACCGCTATTTATCGATTTTCTGTGATCCAGATCAGGTGGCTCGGTGTCTCTCAGTACCGGGGTCAGCGCCTTGTCCCTGGTTCTGCTCCGGTTTCCACCCACAATCCAAAGACTTGCATGTTAGGTGGGTAAGCGACTGTGAAATGTGCCTGTTGTGACTGCGTGATTGTGTCACCATGTGTCCATCCTGCTCTGCGATGGACTGGTGCCCCGCCCGCTCTGTACCCTGCCAATTGAATTCTTATCCTGGCAGTCCTAATGCTAATCTTTACTTTATCCACTGCGTTGGGGGGGCAGCGCAGAGCCGTGAGTGGGACATGTAATTGATGTTGGGTTGGCGATGACAGAACGAGACCCCATCCCTGGTGAATCACTGTCTCCGCCAGCTTCATGTCGCGCAGACACCAATGAGGCTTGTGCTCATCGGGCCGTGGGAGGGGTGTGAGAGCCAGTCTGAAATGCTGCTATTCACGCAGGACCCCTCTCAGTTACAGCAATGAATATTCACGATTGTTAGCGAGCAGGCCCCGTACGTACTATACATGGCTCTTAATCAGCGCAAGGCACAAAAAAACTGGAACAGATGGCCAACATGAACTGCCCAAGGAGGGACACTTAAAATACCCACACAGCTCAGCGTGGACCAACTAAAATAAAGTGTAGGAATAAAATGCAGTGCGTCTCCGTTTGAAAGATAAACATTCTCTTTAACGGCTGTCTGTGCAAATAAATTTGCAAAGTTTACTAGCTCTCGCGTACGTGCCAAGTATGTGAAATACTGTCTCGGGCAGTTTTTATCTTTTCCGTTCTGGAAGCTTCCGCGAAGGGTCGGTTTTCTGCCCGCGAGTTCGGCCTGTGCCGCTTTAGCTCGTCGGAGACTTTGACGCTTGCTCGGGAGCCGGCGGGATTCGCTCGGGATTTTAGGGCCGGTAGGACCGTTCTTCTGCTGGTCGATAGAGTCTGGGCTGACCGAAGTATCTGGTCACCCTTGGATAAGTGTGTGCGTCGTGTGTGCGACGCCGTGAGCGTTTTGTCCGTAAGTCTGATTGGTGCCTTCCTTGTATTTCCGATGTGTTGCATTTCAGGAAATGGAGACACAGGAGCCGATCGTCCTCTACTCCGGAGAGCTGCGGTTATTTATTCTCAATGGAGCAATGTGTTTATGCTGTGGCAGAGTGCGAGGGGGGTGTTATTTTTGGATTGTAGGATTCTGTTCGTTGGCCCCACTTGCTCTGCGCGGTCAAACTTCTCAAAGACCCAAGATGGAATGAGGTAGCGCAGCTGAGCTACGCGGCTACTGGGTGTTACGCTGTGCTGTGTTTGAGGCACCCTTCTTCAGCGGGGCGTCCTCCGCTAAAGACGAGCGAGGGCGGTCGGAGGGCTTCGTGAACCTAATCGTGGGGCGCTCCACGCTCCCTGGGCTGCTCACAAGGGTCCCTGGCAGTCCTTGGAAATGTCCCAGGTGAATTTTTTGCTTCTGGTGGTGAAATGGAAATGAAACCATGCTGGAGAACTGCTATGACTTAATTCAAGTTTGTTCTTCTGTTTAATAGGATTTTATATCACCATTTGTCTTCTAGTTTATAGTCTTTACTAGTTTGAATGTTGGATAATTGTTTGTAATACAAAATGTGGTGGCCTGTATGGTTTAGTGGCTAACCCACTAAAGACCAAAAAGTACCTTCAGTAGTTATTTGTTGGTGTCTGTGCTGAGAGTTTCACACAGACACAGATATCAGAGATTGTAGTTTTCTTCAGTATTTTTTTGTCTGTGTTTCAGCTGAGAGTTTCACACAGACACAGATATCAGAGATTGTAGTTTTCTTCAGTAGTTATTTGTTGGTGTCTGTGCTGAGAGTTTCACACAGACGCAGATATCAGAGATTGTAGTTTTCTTCAGTATTTTTTTGTCTGTGTTTCAGCTGAGAGTTTCACACAGACACAGATATCAGAGATTGTAGTTTTCTTCAGTAGTTTTTTGTCTGTGTTTTAGCGGAGAGTTTCACACAGACACAGATATCAGAGATTGTAGTTTTCTTCAGTAGTTATTTGTTGGTGTCTGTGCTGAGAGTTTCACACAGACACAGATATCAGAGATTGTAGTTCCTTCAGTAGTTTTTTGTCCATGTTTCAGCTGAGAGTTTCACACAGACACAGATATCAGAGCCCACCCCTCACAGATCTGTCACGGGCCTTCTCAGGGCAGGGTACCTCAGGGTGGATACCTTGGCTCGTAGCCAAGCAGACAGAGAGACACATCAATCATTTTACCGCTCCCGAAAGTGCTGCAGGGGGCGAAAACGACGTCCTGAGAAAACAATCTCGTACCATATTTGCTAGGTGAGCAAAATTTGCTGTTTTTATGAGTTGAGATGTTTTACACGTGGCGTTCTGGGAGCCCTGCCAAACTTTAGAAGAGGAGTTTAAAAACCAGGTGTTTGATCTCATTCCCAGCTGTACATCATATGAAAAGGAAAGCTCACAGTGTGCAAAGAACAACAAAACTTAAAAAAAAGATGAATCTGAAAAATATGTATGATGTATGTGTGAGTTATTTTATAATGTTATTATGATGATATTATGATGACTGCGTTTGCAGTTTTCCCGCTGTGTGTTTGCAGTTTGCTCGCTGTGTGTTTGCAGTTTGCCTGCTGTGCGTTTGCAGATTGCCCGCTGTGCGTTTGCAGTTTGCTCGCTTTGCGTTTGCAGTTTGCCCGCTGTGCGTTTGCCCGCTGTGAGTTTGCAGTTTGCCCGTTGTGCGTTTGCAGTTTGCCCGCTGTGCGTTTGCCCGCTGTGCGTTTGCAGTTTGCCCGCTGTGCGCTTGCAAGTTTGCTCGCTGTGCGTTTGCAGTTTGCTCGCTGTGCGCTTGCAAGTTTGCTCGCTGTGCGTTTGCAGTTTGCTCGCTGTGCGTTTGCAGTTCGCCCACTGTGCGTTTGCAGTTCGCCCGCTGTGCGTTTGCCTGCTGTGCGTTTGCAGTTTTCCCGCTGTGCGTTTGCAGTTTGCCCGCTGTGCGTTTGCAGTTCGCCCGCTGTGCGTTTGCCTGCTGTGCGTTTGCAGTTCGCCCGCTGTGCGTTTGCAGTTTGCCCGCTGTGCGTTTGCAGTTCGCCCGCTGTGCGTTTGCCTGCTGTTCGTTTGCAGTTTGCTCGCTGTGCGTTTGCAGTTTGCTCGCTGTGCGTTTGCAGTTTTCCCACTGTGCGTTTGCAGTTTGCCCGCTGTGCGTTTGCAGTTTGCCTGCTGTGCTTTTGCAGTTTGCCTGCTGTTCTGTGCTCCCAGGTGTTAGGGAAACTTCCGTTGGTAGAGGTCAAGTGTCTGCGCGTGAGTAATAGTTGTCAAGGACAGAAACCGAATGTTAGAACGTGCTAAAGCTTTCACATTTAAGTAGTTGCGATAAATCAACCCAAACCTGCGTGTTATCGTCCCCCAGGCAAAAGATCCTTCA
>JAOYSI010002871.1:0-15638 GCA_025775065.1 Hiodon alosoides
ACACACACACAAACACTCATACACACACACACACACACACACACACACACACACACACACACACGCATACACACACACACACACACACAGACACAAACAGGCATACACACACACACACACACACGCATACACACACACACACAGACAGACACATTTTTGCATGTGCATACACACAAGACACGGTCACACAAACAGAAACACACACTCACAGTTACTGGTCATAGTTAGGTGGCTAAGCGTAGAACTGAACAGTGGCTAAGCGTAGAGCTGAACACTGGCTAAGCGTAGAACTGAACACTGGCTAAGCGTAGAGCTGAACACTGGCTAAGCGTAGAACTGAACAGTGGCTAAACGTAGAGCTGAACAGTGGCTAAGCGTAGAGCTGAACACTGGCTAAGTGTAGAGCTGAACACTGGCTAAGCGTAGAACTGAACACTGGCTAAGCGTAGAGCTGAACACTGGCTAAACGTAGAGCTGAACACTGGCTAAGCGTAGAGCTGAACACTGGCTAAGCGTAGAGCTGAACACGTAAAGCCCTTTCCCAGAGCTAAAGAACAAAATTGCCTTGCTTTTTAAAACCGATATCCTCGAGGGGCATAGCCCTCTGTAAGCTGCAGAAGTAAAGGCTAGTTTATAAGCACAGGATTAAGTAGAAATCATTTTTCCGTTGCAATTCTCCGCATACACTGAAACTTCTCTCTTTCATGTGCTTTCTCCACTACGATTGACTTGTCACTCATCTGACTCAGCGAGCGGCAATGAAGTCTGCACTCTGCCTTCATCTTCAGACATCAAATCCCAGGATCTTCGCTGAAGGAAAGGCCGCTCACTGTGACGGCTCTGAGAGGCACACAATGCCTGCCTAATACAAGCCGTCACTCCTTCACTTATACAAGCCCATACAGCACCGGGTACAGAGGCGCCTCTATACTGTCGATCTAGCTGATGGAACTGACAGAACTGCGCTGCATGGAAAACGCTGCGTTCTCCGAGAGACAGAACTTCTGCGCGCCTCGCGTAGCAGCCGCTCTGAGGTAAAGATTTCATAATTACAAAAAAAAGTGCTTTTACAACAAACTCCGAAGCACACAATGTGCTTTCAGTGAGTTCCATTAACTGAAGAGTAATTTTGCATGCATTATAATTGATAAGTTTATGTTAAAAGATTCTCAGCAGATTTACATTGGGGTGAATGCGTAAGGTAGGAAGGTAAGAAGGAGAAGTGAAGCAGGAGAAGTGAAGCAGGAGAAGTGAAGCAGGAGAAGTGAAGCAGGAGAAGTTAAGCAGGAGAAGTTAAGCAGGAGAAGTGAAGCAGGAGAAGTGAAGCAGGAGAAGTGAAGCTGGAGAAGTGAAGCAGGAGAAGTTAAGCTGGAGAAGTGAAGCAGGAGAAGTTAAGCTGGAGAAGTTAAGCTGGAGAAGTGAAGCAGGAGAAGTGAAGCAGGAGAAGTTAAGCAGGAGAAGTTAAGCAGGAGAAGTTAAGCAGGAGAAGTGAAGCAGGAGAAGTTAAGCAGGAGAAGTGAAGCAGGAGAAGTTAAGCAGGAGAAGTTAAGCTGGAGAAGTTAAGTTAAGTTAAGCTGGAGAAGTTAAGCAGGAGAAGTGAAGCAGGAGAAGTTAAGCAGGAGAAGTTAAGCAGGAGAAGTGAAGCTGGAGAAGTGAAGCTGGAGAAGTGAAGCAGGAGAAGTTAAGCTGGAGAAGTGAAGCAGGAGAAGTGAAGCAGGAGAAGTGAAGCAGGAGAAGTTAAGCAGGAGAAGTTAAGTTAAGTTAAGCTCACCAGCTCGTTGCGCTCCTCAGACAAGAGCGCATTGCGGTCCTCCAGTTTGCGTATGATGGCACTCAACTCAGCGATTTTAAGTTGGAAACGCCGAGCAACTCTGTCATCCAGCTGCTGTTCCTGAAACAAAGACCAACTGCAAATAACCGTACTCCACGCCTTTGTCTCGCCACCAAGGCCCGACAGCCAGACTCCTGACCCATGGAGAAGCATCCCAGAACACTGGTGGAAGGCTGGGTGTTCTCAAAAGGATTAACTGACTGGAAAAAAAAAATTGAATTTACTACATATATAAATTTATAAATGTTTAGGGTGGGCCTGGAAGGAAAGTAGTAGTTTAAGACCATTTGTGATATTTACTTTTATGAAGCAACATAGCACAATACATTTAAATTTCACAAAAATAAAGAATTAAAGTGTTTTTTCTTTTTTAAAATCTGCAACACACTGATCCTTCCTAGAGATTTAGGGATAGGGAGCGTTAGTCCTTAGGCGCAAATGTATATGTAGACTTACCTTTAGGTTAACTACAAACAGAAAAGAAATCCTAATTTTACAGGTAGTAGAGAAGACAAGTGAAACACCAGGGTACATACACTGTGTAAGGGTCCAGCTTTGAGCCAGAATGCTGAAAAGAGTAAGGTTCTAGTGAATACATTACTGTGTGCTGCACATTACTGACATGGCCTGGGTCCAATCATCACATTAGAAGGCAGAGCTGAAACTCGAAAGGTTACGCCCTCGAACAATCATCTGTATCCCATCATGCAGAAATTTCTTCTTGCTGGGAGAGTGTCAGCGCTCCAGTCCATCTTCCCACCCCAGGGTACCAAGCTGAGCATTTAAAGGACTATAGTTTGAACCTCCATCAAACCTCCAGAATTCCTTGTTTCAGATACATACCATTCTGGCTGCACCTACTATGTGACATTTTGCTGGTGTTTGGACTTTGTTTTACCCACTACCTGTACATAAAATGGAATGCGCCCACCACAATTGCAAATATAATTTTTCTTGCATCATGACCATTGCATTGATGGCTTCACAAGTAGCACAAAATTATAAAATTAAAGAATAAATACAAAACAGAAACGAAAGTCCCTTTTTAAATACGAAATTTGAACCATCACTAATGGGTAATTTCCCTCAAAGAACCCAGAACTGAAGCATTTATTACACAATAAATGGGAATTTGCTACAATTCTCCAGCAGCACCCCCCCACCCCATCCTTCAAAGGTGGGTGTTGGTTCCGGTGTAGAGATGTAGGAATGCTGACACATTAGTGATGGTTAATACTTCTATTTCAGGGAAAGGGGGTTATGACAACAACCTCACAAATTCCTTATTCAACAGGTGCAGGAGACTTCTTTGTTTTTAACAATTATCAACATATTTTGTAGAGTTATGTTATTTTTAAATTGTGTCACTTCACTGACGCAGTATAGCCTCAGGAAAAAAAACGCTTTCATAAAATATGAAGGCACCAAGAATCACCCAAACAAATGCAAGCAGAAGCACTGCTGACATAAAACCTACGAAACTCTGCAACTGGTGACCTGGAATGACCATAAAAAATCGTTTTAAAATAATCCACACTGGAGGGGGGGGGGGGGGAGGCCTCAGAAACAAAATATCCAACAGGGTCTTCGTGTGCCTGGAGCTTCACAGGCTTAAACAACATCACCTGGAGAGGCGCTTGCCGGTTAAGTAGAAGACATAGCAATGACAGTTTATCTGAGTTTATTGTAAGATTCAGGCAGCCAGTGACGCAGGAGTGAGTGGGCTGGCCAGCCCACTGACAATTGGGCTGGCGCTGATGGGAACGTTTGTGTTTTCCAGACTCAATGTTCCGATGCAACTCGTGCGTTTTTCTTACTCCTGTGTCTTGTTATCACTCAGCAAAAGGTCTAAAAGAGAGCGGCAATCTTTTCTGCACCAATCAAATCCTTAAGACCAAAAGCTGAATGTACTTCCTGCCCAATGAGCTATAACTCTCCGTAGCCTTATCTATACAAATACAGAATGTTCCTCGTTTGAATAAAACGATACTGGCAAAGGAGGTGTTTTATATAGTACATATGAAATACATAAACAAGAAAGTTTGTATGCAAGAAACCTAGCTAAATGAAAATAAAATAGCGAGGAACCACATGGAAATTAAAATGACAAGATAAGAGAAAAAAAGGCAAAGCTGGCGTGGTAGTAAAAAAACTGAAGAAAAGCATCTGCTAGAGGGCTAGTCTCGAAGGCTAGTCTCGAGGGCTAGTCTCGAGGGCTAGTCTCGAGGGCTAGTCTCGAAGGCTAGTCTCGAGGGCTAGTCTCGAAGGCTAGTCTCGAAGGCTAGTCTCGAAGGCTAATCTCGAAGGCTAGTCTCGAGGGCTACTCTCGAGGGCTAGTCTCGAAGGCTAGTCTCGAAGGCTAGTCTCGAAGGCTAATCACACACACACACACACACACACACAAAGCCAGGTGCGCTTGTTCGGCTACTAGTGGAGTGACAGGTAGATCAGGTAAAAGTGCTTACAGGACTTCCTGAAAGATCAGAGGCGTCTCCTGCACCACTTGCATAAGGAGCCTCTCGTTTGGGGCTGGCCTCCCTGAACTGGAAAAGCTGCTCATCTAGAGCCTCTGTTTGGAGGCGGAGTCTGTGAGTCTGCCCAGCTTGGACGCCCAGCTCCTTTTCCAGCACGCAGACTGCTCTGTCTTTTACCTTAATCTCATCCATCTATAAGGAGAACAGAGCACAATCACACAGGCGTCCAGCGGCATATTGTCTCAGTCACCATGGAAACCTCTCAGCCAAGCCAGTCACGAGGCCCAGCCCCCCTGTGGATCCCGACACTGCATTTTCAAACCACTATAAGACCAGACACACATTCTGAAAGCTTTACTTGCAGTGTTAGAACACTGGTAATACCAATGTCACCTGCAACAGAAAGGTTGTCTTTGATCTAACTGAGTAGGCGTTGACTACGGGCAGGGATGTAGGTAATTTTTTTAATGAATTAGTCATTACACATGTTTCCATCATTTATGTGGTTTTTTTTTTCTTTCTCCAGTGTCATTCAAAAATGATAAAATTTTAAATCTAGTCTAATAACACATTTTCATTTGTATGATCGCAATACACAAAACATGTGCTGGGAAAGAGTTCAACAGTCTTATTTGCAATGCAAATTACAAATAAAATAGAAAATACATTGTAGTAATGTCGTTTTCTTTGTCTGGCTACTGTACACACGAAGCAATTCTGCTATAGTATGTCACTCAATTTGACAACAGCAGTAACCTACTTGGGGATTTAAACCAATTACCTTTCTGGCCATAGTCACGACATAACCACGGAAAGCACCATAACAGCAATATTTTGTGGAGTATCCTGAATATCGAGAACCCAGCTTTTTAACTTTCGTTAATTTAGTTAATTTAATCTATCTAATGTTAACGCAATTCAATTTTAATATTCTTATTTATAATATAGGAAAGAGGAAAAAAGTATTTAAAAACAACTAAATAAATGGTCGCTCTGAAAAGCAAGAGCACAACAGAAATCTGGGTTAAGCTAAGATGAATTTCAACGCGCTTCTTTTTATGCAGGGAAAAGGACTGTATACAATGGAAGAACATCTGTCATGCGTTCGAATGCCAAGATGGAGGAAGATCAGCCAAAGCGAACAGCCAGCAATGGCTTGGGAGAGGTCCACGCCGGTCTGACACTTCCCCACACTTCCCCACACTTCCCAGGGAGAAAAAGCACGCTGCCACGGAAACCAGGCCTTCGCATCTGGCAATGTGTGTGCCGTGTCCATGGCAGTGTCGGAGGAGATGTCCTTTATGGGGCGTTAGCAGACACCGTGGGTGGAAAACACATGGAGAATCCACAGTGTATAGAGCTCCAACTGCTGCTGGAACAGCTTAAAAACTATGCTCCTCAGCCCAGACCGAGCAAATAACTTTTTTATTTCTATCTGCAAAATTAAGTGAGGGTTTTTCCCATGATTAATGATCAGTGTTAACTGCAGTTACCAGCTGTAATCTGCTCTTTAATTTCCTTCTGCTTCTTTCAAGGTCCCTAACTGTGCAAACATGTCAACGTTTGCTCTGGCTTCCCACAGGTTTCTCAGCGAGACCCATTACAAAAACACATAAAAGCACTTGTGTCACAGGAGACGCCCATTTAAAAGCACTGCTATTTATGTACTTCAGTCTTTAATGTCGTTACTTCACCTGCCTCTGAAATCCCAATCTCCCCGACTCAAAGGTGGCCAGAACAGTCTTCAGTCGACGGGATATTCCTTTTAAAAGTAGGCAGAAGGTACCCCCCCGTTCCCCTGTGGTTACCTGTCACCCCAACACCCCTGCACTGCTAACCTCGGTTTCACAACGTCACGGTCTCCTCGTCGGAAGTCATTAGCCCGCCTACCCGAGAAGGAGCCCTCGGAGAGCTATGGGAAGGTAAAGCTAGCACCCCAATGCTCAACTGGCTTTAGCACATGCTGCCTGCTAGCTAACGAGAGGGGAACCAGACGTGACAACAAGGACCGCCCCTGCTTCAAGCAGAAAAGCACAGGATCACCTAGCCTGCTCATGTATTTTACAGCCTTTTTCATATTTGACTTCATTCTTTCCTGATTCTGTCGTGCAGGAAGGAAATAAAAATACATCAGCACATCATGAACTCCATCATATCACCCACAATTTATTACATGTAACTCCTCAGGTGTAGCCAATCACTGCCACAATCGCTGATGTGCCGCGGCTCACTGCCTCGGCATGCCTGGTGCAAGGGAGCAGGTGACACACGGCACGGGTCATAATCTCTCAAATCTGGTCATGTCGTTACCCCTCGCAGACACGGGACACATTTTTGTCTCTTCTCTTCAGACTAGCCCTGTTTCTATCAGGTTTAGGATGTAACCTAGCACCTGTTTCTATCAGGTTTAGGATGTAACCTAGCACCTGTTTCTATCAGGTTTAGGATGTAACCTAGCACCTGTTTCTATCAGGTTTAGGATGTAACCTAGCCCTGTTTGGCATGTAAAAGACTGTGAAAGGCCTTGAGATAGGAAAGCCGTACCAGTCTCCGAATCTCTCTCTCGCACTCCCTGTTGATACGGTTGATCTCCTCCTGGTGCAGGTGGCAGACGCTGCGGATCTCCGCCGCCTTGGTCTTGTCGGCCAGCATGGCGGCGGACAGCGCCTCCTCCATCTGCCTCTTGGTGGCCTTCAGCTCGCAGATCTCCTGCTGCATCTTGGTCTTCTCGCCCTCCAGGCCGCGGCGGGCCTCCTCCCGGGCCTCGGCGAGGAGAGCGGTGCGGACCTTGTCGGCGGAGCCGTCGCGCAGCGCGTTGACCAGAGCCTGCAGCCGCTGGATCTCTCCGTCCTTGACGCGGATCACCCGCATCAGCTCCGACTCGTGCTGACGGAGCAGGGTCTCACGCGTCACGTGGAGCTCCTTCATCTTCTCCTCGTGGAGCTTGACCCTCAGCTCCGTCACCACCACCGTGGACTTGTGCTGCTCGTGTCTCACCTCCTGGGTCTTCTCACGCTCCAGCTTGCTCACCTGTGAGGAAAGAGCAGACCGCCGGCACGCTGCTGGTCAGACAGGGCTCAGTGCATTCGCTCCCCCTGCCTAAAGGGCAGGCTTCATAAAACACTCATCTCGTCGGCTGTCCAAGTCAAACATTAAAAACAAACAACATTTGAGAAGCTCTATGCAACCTTTTTACTTGGATTGAGGCTGACAGCTGACTCAAGGCCAGTTTGGATTTTGCGGCTGCCATTTGGCTGAAAGCACCTGGGTATTAAAAACTATTCTGATTCAGCGGCACGTTCCTGTGATGTTTAATTGGACGCATTACCATTCCTCTCACGTAGATGTCACAATAATCACACTTGAAACTGACAGTCACAACACTGTACACTCCGTGCTTCAGAGTGTGTCCACACATCGTTGCGGATCGTTAAGCGTCTGGTTGGACGGTGAGCATGGCTACGGGGACACATCAATGTTGAGCAAACGGCCGCAATGGGAGTGCACCTCAATGACTGGGCTTGTTAAACAGCAGAGCAACAGGGATGCACAGCTCACTGAATAAGCTACTACAGGAGAAACTCCCAGAGGAATGAAAAACGGAAACAGAGGTTAGTCCCAGCTACAGAACTGGAAAAGCGAGCACAGCGGTCGACAGACTGTGATGTTGTCCTCGGTGAAACATGAAACTTAATTATCAGTCTGGATCTTACTACGTCTTGTCTCAGATAGTTTCTATTGAAATTTGTACAAAGGAGACGACATAACAGTTATTTTTCTATAAAAAGGGAATTTTAGCCTCTTTAAGAAAGCACATCAGTTTTCTTTTTCACTTGCCTGTAAATGCGGTCCCCAAATGAAAATAAAATGACATTAAATTGCACATTTAAGGTATAGCGGTTTGAACTGAGAATTTGGACAACCTTTACTCTGTAGATCCTTTGCTCTAAAACAGGGTCCAGTTTTTACCCTCATCTTACATAATAAAGTAAAAATGTATAATATTATTAAACTTTATTATATATATTGCCCTATAAAATAATAAATAGAATAATTATATACGATACTGAACCGAGTGATTCCAGCCACTTTTGTCTACATGCCGAGCCTTGTGCACCCTCGTCCAACAGCTACGAACCCACGGCACAGTTATAGACAGAGGGTCTAACACGAGAGATTTACAATGGCCTTACTGTTGGCCTTCAGGGAACAGGAACAGCTTCCGACCAGGGCACTGCCTGACTCCCGCTTACCGTTCACACAGCGCCGGCACACATCAATGTTTAAATCAAACAAATCCGTCCGTTCTTTACCTGTCCCGGTCTCCTTCACTCCAGCTATCTTCCCTATTCACAGCACATAGCACATATTTCTGCAGAATTTTTCTATGTAAAAAGTTAACGAATGCTATGCTAATAACGGCTATGCTAATAACGGCTATGCTAGTAAATGGCTGCTATGTTACCCCACATATAAATATATATAATTAACGAATATCCAGAGGGGGCCGTATGGATTGAGACAAATATAACCGTGTTTCTGGAACATGGCTACCACTAACAAAACAACATAGTGAGTAGTCACAACAATATTTATACTAAGGATCCCTAATGCTTGCCTTTGCTGATGCCAGGGTGAGCTGTGATTGGTGAGTATGCGGCGGTTTGGCATTTCCCCGTGCTGAGCTATTACTATTCAAGGAAGGCTTTCTGGGTTCATCTCTGCCTGGCCTCTCGGTATTGATCTGGCTGAACTACAACGAACGGTGCACAGTGCCAAGGAACCAGCTCACAGCGTGGACAGAATGCGGAATGCGGCCTCTGGGCCCGGCCCAGTCAGCCAGCTGTATAGAGAACACCCACCGGCAATCGGGCCCGCACAGGCGATCCATGATTATGACATAACAGCCTATTGATATTGGACCCGCTCCCTGACTACTCAGTCATGCGTGAGAGTCGATATGAGAGTGAAGAAAATGTTATGCCGTCGTATGTTATGACTGACGCGGCCTTTCAACTCAACTTATCTCAGTCTTTGCTATTTGTAATTGATTTTAACCATCAATTAAATATCGGCAAACAGTTTATCTTCATTTATATCCAGTAAATGCATGCAAAAAATGCAGGCATTTCCTCATGCTAACAGGGAAAAGCCTGGTGATATGTTCATACAAACGTTTTACACTCTCTTTTTGTCTCACTGAGCACTCTACATGATATCATGTTTTCTATACATTAAGCTCTGAAAAGACAACCCTTTATATGTTATTAATGAATATTAATTAATCAATATAACCAGAAATGCAAAGACTAAGAAACAGCGCTACATAGCTTGTAGCCAGCCTCTGCGCTTCCTGTCACCGCAGTGGGAGGGTGTGGAAAAGAACATTTTGCTTACTCGTGATTTATTCAGTTTCCCCGGGCCTCTAAATAGGTCTGTGCTATGCGCCCTAAATTTTGTCATTTGCATATTTGCTTTATATATAAACATTCAAAATGTTCCAAATTATTTTAACTGCCTATGTCTCTAGCTCGGCACGCAAAACAAATCCCGAGCTTTTCCTATGGCTGTCAGTCAGCAACAGTAAGCTGTCAGAGAGAAGACGCATCGTGATATGCAGAAAGTCGAGCATTCTGCATCTGAACAGCAAGGCATATCTAGTGCAGGACTATCAAGAAGTAACCATCATCAACGCTGGCTCCAAATAGCATCCTTCTCCTCCTGTCAGTCCATTGTAACAAGGCCTGTTGTCCCAGGGGATCCCCTTTACAAACTCATTGACAGAAAGATAACTGTTATATGACTGTACAACCCATTAACTCCCAGAACTCCCCATCAGAAAGCTAGACGGGCGTGGAAATGGGTGAAAAACATGCAGTTATTTTGACAGAATTGCTTTCAAACCACAGAATCTAACTAACCACGAGACAAATGAGTCTTGCCCTCTCTTTGCTGAGAAACAGTTAATTAGGCTTGTTGTTGATTATCTGAAGCTTGGCGGCTGTACCCTGTACCCAGAGGCGGAGAAGGGGCCCTTCAGCCCGTGGAACGAGGACAGAGGCAGACACACGAGGCCCCCACCTTACTCTTCTCCTGCTGCAGTTCGATTTGTATCTCAGTGAGTTTGGCCCTCAGCTCCTCATTGGCGGTCTGCAGGGCAGCTAGGGCGTCGGCCCGCTCCCCTTTGGCTCGGCTGCCGGGCCCCTTCTTGGACATGGTGAGGCGGCGTCCGCTGGCCCCGCCCCGCCCCACCCCCTCCGCAGGGAGAACCAGAGGTTCCCAGGCGATAGGCTTCTCGTCCCACCGGGGGTTCCTCAGCTACATTTTCCGGCCCACCTAGAGGGAGACACAATGACGGGACAGGGCATGACTGAAGGTCCAAACCAAAACCACCGGGGTTCATCCCGCTGTTCAAGTCGGTTCTGTTACTAGTAGGTCTTTAAACCTTCAAAAAGCGTTTCAGCAAAACCGACAAAGTAAACTATAAGTTTCAGAAAGTGTCATTTAAAAATATGAAGATTTAACGTTTCTGGTTAGAATTTATCAACGGATGCGAAAGTGGCTAAACAGGAGGAGAGATAAATCAAGATATTTAAAGATAAGATGATTTATTTTCCCTGCAGAGTTTCTCTGCTTGTTTTCCGATGCTCTCCACTTACCAAAGCCCTTTACCGTAAGCCTCTGATCAATCGCGTCAATGCCATGTTATGTTTGTTGTGTGTCTGAGAAATCCAACACTGCCACACAGATTTCTGTGCTCCAGCTCCCTAACAGAGCAGTGCACCGTCTAAATTATGAATGGATTTGGTTAAAAAAAAAAGATATAAGGCTATGAGTTCAGCTGAGGGTCCCGCAACGCAAACAGTGGGTTAATACCACATCATCTGCATCTACTGAGCCCTGGTCTGGCAAGTGAAACGGAGAAATTGGAAGAAAAGGCACACGTCTTTACATCTTTACATCTATTAACATAGCGACTCAACACATGACGGAGAGCCCTTTATAAGGTCACTGAATATATCATAGAATGCAGGCAAAAACAGACCCAAATTAAAACCCCTCTTCTGTTCTCTATGGAATACAGTCAGTAACCCCTGAAATTGGCCCAGTTATACATGAAATCTTACATCTTACCCTTAAATCGTAATAATCCAAGCACCTAGAATGTGGCACGTATTCTCAATAGTTCAATTTCTCTCTAGTCTCTATAGACTCTGCGCTCACAGAATTAAAGAAGTTGTCATTTACCTAGGGTTCGGGGTTTTAGATTTAGGGTTTACAGACACCAAGGTCAGTATGCATTTAAACAACTTACATGTGCTCGGAGTAAAATTCTGTAAAGGGCCATATATTCTTCAGAAGACCCCAATTGTAAAGAAGCAAGGAATTATCTCTGAAGTTAAGACCTGCACTGATTTATCTGTGCTGTGACTAGAAGCGGGCCAACACTGAACTTCTTTAAAGGCGGTCTATAAACATTTTTTATTACAAATGACAAAATCATAACCCCAGGCCAAAAACTATTAATCTTAGAGAAACAGAACATGATATAAATGTACTACATTTCTCATGTCACTCATTTGGTGTCAGTATTAGCATACACTGAATAAATCTGGAAATGCCAGGCGAGTGGGCTCCTAAGCATGGGAGCCAGGGGGTGAGGTTAAACAAACAAGGGCCTGTGTTTGCTTTCCCTTGGATCAGCATTTTGTTCAACTGCTCATCCATCACAGACATCCCGAGGGGAACAGGTCCCACGACGTGTGCGGCAGCACCCTGATAAGACGTTTATCAGACTTAGCCCACGTTTCAATGCAGAACGCCCCGCCACAGGGACAGCTGGCCAAATACCCGTGGCCCTCTAATGCTGAGACACTCAAAGTGCTCAGGGATGCTGCATAGAATGGACCATTTCTGCCTAGACAAGTTGCATGAAGCCATAAGTCAGAAAAAACTAAAAATCATGTCATTCTGACAGTGAAAATAAATGACATCCGGGACATTCTATTAAACACATGACAACCAGTTTCAGTCAGTTACAAATAACCAATCTTTTGTAATTAAAGGAGTGAGGACTGCTTTTCTCAGGACAACATATCAGGTCAAACAGAGTTTACACTGAATACTGAACTCTCAAAGAGCTAAATGACTACATGCAGGGACAGTCCTACTCATCAAGTTTAAACCTTAAAATACATTTTGAAAAAACATCTTTGTTTCTTCACTCACTAACCTTCTTATAAAATCCCATTTATTTGAGATCCAGTGCTGTCTACATAGACTTGGAACGGTGTAAAATTCACAACAGAAAGCAAAGAAACCATGTGGGTTTATGACAAACTACTAAAATTGCTGCAACAGTGAATCAGTCAATCAGTGTAAGCTGCAAATAAAACGTGCAATGTAATCATGACCGCTTCAGTCCGGTCACAAATAAAACGTGCGATGTAATCATGACCGCTTCAGTCCAGTCACAAATAAAACGTGCGATGTAATCATGACCGCTTCAGTCCAGTCACAAATGAAGCAGCAGCCACTTAGAGTTTTCCTACTTTTAGTAAGCCCTGACTGAAACTGGCTCGCAGCAAACGGGCACTGAAATCTATTTAGCTATGAGTAATGCGATGCTCTGTTTGTAAAAATGATTGCGACATCGCAGGTTGACAATGCACTCATTTTCAACCTCCAGTTACTAGCATGAGAAGCCCATCTCGTTTATTAATATGGACCTTTTAATAGTTTCAAAATCACATCTGCAGGAACATTAACAGAAAAATCCATCACTGGATCTGACTTCCGAAAACAGCGATCCCTAAAGGGGGAACTCACTGATTCCAATCAATACACCACAAATAAAACTAGCATATTCTTGTAGTGTCTTCATGTAAGGGAATTTACAGCACCGGAGTTCTCTGTAGAAACAATAGCAGTTGCTCAACAGTCGGTACTTGTTTTGGATGAAACTTTTGGAACTGGTGTAACCTGAAGATCTGAAAAACGCTTTTAGACTATTTAATAACAGGCTATGTTCTAAACATACAGAAATGGCATTGATATAAGTCAGTAAGTGCACTGAAATGTTACATTTTACATACAGTTAAGGCTTGATTAAAAGTCAATACCCATAGAGACCGGGGGATCGCCATAAGCATGGTTTGAGATTTTTCAGTCGTTTCTGTTTTTTAGTTCTACAAAAGTAAGGATAAATTGAAGAATGATACAGTTTTGCGATCTTTGGTGAGATCTCTGGTTTCCCAGAATTAACAGGAATTCAATATTTTGTTACAAGATAAGAAAATGTCCTTAAGTAGCTTGATAACAATTTATAACAGAATATATTCTTCATTCATTTCTATGAATTCCTTATTTAATGATAAGTGTGTATGTCAATGTAAAACGTAACATGTATTTTCCATGATTTAGCCATCAAAATGACCTGAACCCATTATGTGTGTAACTGTGTGTACAGCATTATACAGTAAAACAACACGTAATAGATAATTTAGCCCGCAACAAAACAAAGGACTTTCACTTACCATCAGTATTCCCCCGTCCTAAAGCACAATATCCCCCAGACATAAGCTCTAAATACAGCCTTATTCAAGTAATCCCAAGCTGACACGCAAGCAATAGGCATTAAATACAGACTTAACATGATATATTCCATTACCCCACTAATCATGCAAAGCCTGTAATGCTAAACTAAACACAAGGCACTGAAAGAGTATGGTAGTGAGGCTCGAAAGAATTCCACGTGATACTGTGTTATCCATTAGCAGCTTCGATTGGTCACTGATACCCAAAACAAATATACGGAGGAGTCAGTCATCTACACATTTACACTTTCTTTCAACCGTAGTGACTTTCGCCTAAGATGCAGGTCAGCTGGAGTCAGACCAGCTGAATGGCGACATTCCAATGTTCTTTTGCCCGAGGCACGCAATGACCCAACTCACTGGGGACGGGGGGCGTGGTGGGGGTTGAGTCACATTCTGACAGGCATGTTGTCCATAATAATGCCTCAGGCTTGTACAACAATATTAACATCACGTTTGTGCCAAGCCTCCATCAAACTGCACACTATTCAACATACGGTTGCACACAGAGTAAGCAATCTTTACTACGTAACATCCACAGTCAGGATTTATCAGGTCTAGATGTCACACTCTGTGTAATCTACATATCTGACACATGACTTTGCAAGTGGCCAGAGATGGATGTCTAAAATACCATTACTTTCCAGCAATTAAAAACAGTGACTCCAAGCCTTCTTTGACAGAATGTACTTAATTAATTTAGACTAACAACAGTCTGGACCACAGATGTGGAATATATCTCCCTTAGGTCTGTTAGTAAGGCAGTCGTCTGCATTCTGACGAAGGCCTGCTCTGTCTAAAAGGCCTAAAATACAGACAACACATTCGAGGTGATGTACCTCACAGGGACAAGCAACACAACAGGAGATTGCTTTACACAGACACTCTGGGAATATGCAAAGTGCTCACAGAAAAAGAAAAAAACAGCATCGCCCTTTTTCCAGCAGAACATGCATTTGATTGGATTAAGCATTACATCTAGTCGACAAAACACTCTGCATAATCGGATGCTGTTTGTACAGGACTGCACGACATGTCTAATAGACGGATGTCCATAAGGGCTTGTAAACACACAACGACATTCCGTAGCATCTGTCGGAGCATTATCAGCAAGACGTTAGCGGTTTGGAAACCTGGAAGCCTGGCACGGCGATGCTGCAGAGCTCGCTGGCAGGACTCACCGACGGTAGGGCCTGGGTCGCTAACAGGTTTTCACAGTGCTGCAGACTAAGCGCTGTCACGCGTAGGAAAACGGACGGCATCCGGCACCCGATGCCATTAACCTTTGAAACATGCGCGCACATCACACATGTTTTTTTTATTTATTTTTAAAACCCACAGAGAGCAAAGACATGAAAGCCAAACCAACCTCAAAGCCGCGATCCGCGTTCTGACTGCCGCCCTGGATGCTCTAACTGGGGAGCTGTTCTAATATCCGGAGCAGAGCCATTTGCTGTGAGCTGTGATACACTCTCTAACATGAAGCTGTGCGCTGCCCCTTTTACATGCAGGGAGTTTACCATTCGCTGCACTCATCATATTGCCATAGAGGGAGGCATCGGTGTTGCACACAATTGATCCCCGCACGCTACACAACGCCTCAGTAACCTAAGCACCGGAAAATGATTCATCAGGGGGAAAAAAAGGAAAAAGGAGCTGAGGGGGGGGGGGGGGGGGGGGGGGGGGGGGGGGGGGGGGGGGGGGGGGGGGGGGGGGGGCGGGGGGGGGGGGGGGGGG
>JAOYSI010002873.1:0-15635 GCA_025775065.1 Hiodon alosoides
ACCCTGCCCCCGCCATCCTTCCAGAATACACCTCTCTTTTCCTCAAGGTCATTCCCCTGGAGGTCACAGGCCTCTACATACCTAAGTCTTTTTTCTCCCTTCATCCCATTCCTGGCCAGCGGTGTTGGAAGAGTGAGAAGACGTGAGCTCCTCACAGCAACAGTGAGTGGACAGATTAGCCATAGTTTTTGGTGATTCCTTTTTTTTCCCTCCTAAGATAGAAAGGATTGAAATGTGTGGAGAGTGGAAGGTACTCGAAACGGAAGATAAGGAGAGCATGGGGGAATGAGATGGGGGAGGGGACTGCTGAATGACGTCAGCGGCCTGGAAAGAGACCCCGGGGAAAAAGGTTCCAATAAAGGCGTTATTGCAGCAGGCTTTTAGTAAGAGCTTCGATTGACTTCCCAGAAATTACCAGACAGTTACATTTGTGCAGTATTTCTTGCAATGCTGTACTGAGTCAGTCCTTTTGGGCACAGGCAGGGCTGTGTCCCTTGGGTAGCGGGGGCCAGCTGTGTATTGCCACTGTGTTCAGGCAGGCATTTGCTCACACCGACGGCAGCTGGCACAGAGCAGACAGCTGCGTTGCGGGCTACAGAGTCAGCTGCACTCCTGCCAGGGAGACTGGGTAGCTGAGGCAGTCGGGCCAGACACCGAAGCCAGGCCTGGCACAGGGCAGGGAGCGTGCCCGCACCAAACCGGGGAAGTGGAGGCTACGTTGCCATGTAGCCTTGTTAGCCTGGAGTCCCATCTCTCTCCAGGGCCTGGAGAGGAGGAGCTGTGCGCATCTCCGCTTATTCACAGCTGGAATACGCCCACCAAAAAAAATTATTCGCCCAGAGGGATTAGCACATGCTGCGCACGTTGCGTTGCATGTGGAGACACATAAACAATCGGGCAGCTTCAGAAGACGTATTTGTGATGTGATCCCATACTACCAATTTAAGATGGATTTCCTAATTCCCTCTCTCCCCTTTTCTCGCTTTCTCCCTCAACAACTCGCCATCTCTGGTTGAATTACTTATATTTAATCAGCAGGAGTGGGGAGGGATCCTGATACATAAAAGTGTTAATCACCGCAAGAGGGAGATGAGCAGGAGGATGTGCTGTCCCCCCTGGGAAGGATACAGGAGCCAATTAGCTAGTAATCCCTGCCCTTCACTCACAGCCCTCTATGCAGCTACATAGACTGTGCACACTAACAGCTACACACACTGCTGAACAGGTAGCATACAGCAGAGTTGGTAGCTATTGTAGAGATGCAGACAGGTCTTCCTTTGGAATAAAACACGGACGAGCTCTGGAGCTTATTGAAGTTTGATGAAAACGATGATGTTGATGATGACGTTGATGACACGATGATAATGATGATGGTAATGACGGTGATGATAAGAACAATGTTAATATTGGTGAGGGTGATGATGCCAATAATGAGATAATGATCATCTGTGCAGGGGCTCCTGTGCAGATTTCCACACCAATGATCTCCTGCTCATAAGGCACATTTACTGTAGCCAATCAGAGATCCCAATGCACATTTTGTTCACCCAATTAAAGGTCCTAAAACTGCTATGGGACCATGACAATCATGATCTATTGTGCAGAATCCTTGGGTTGAGTCAAGGATGGTGCCTGAGCATCCAGAACACAGTCATGCAAGAAGGGTTTTCAACTAAACTTCCAAAATCCAAAAATAATTTACAAAATCTTATTGAGTTTACCTTTATATTCTACACCAGTACAAAGAAACAAAGTTTTAACAAGAATGACAACGGCAACGCACTTTTCTTATATTCAGACTGTAGGTAAGGAAGAGGTTAAGTAATGCATATTTCTTCACCTGTCAGCTGACTTCAGTTTTTAGATGTTCCCAAAAAGACATTAATTAAGACAATTAATTAAATAGCACAAATATATCGTAAAATATTCTGTAACGAGAATCTAGTTTATAAATGATCATTTACAACTAACGTTGATGCCGACATTTTTGTTTAGTTTAATCACCGCGGTGGGTGGGTGCTATTATAACTATAACTATTATATATAAGTGATGTTTCTGCGCATATGATGTGCATAACTGGCGTATGGTTTTTATTTCTAATGTTCCGTCACAGGCAATAAGACGAAGGAAGGAGTTGTATCGGGTGTAAATACAGGTACGTTGTCGGACACCGTATGTACTATTTTAAACATTATTTATGCCATTACGTAATTTGTTTAGTGTTGGTTTCGGTATTACCTGAATTATAACAACCACGTTATTAAAACGTCTCCAAAATTAAATTAATATATATCCACAAGATAAATTAATTAAATTAGAAATAATAAGCACAACTTTTAAAAACAACTTCGAAAATGAACTAATGGTTAAAATATTACGACGGGTGGCTTCTTCACGCAGTGGCTAACAGGACAACCGAGCAGGCCAACATTGTTGGAGACACAGTGGTATCCGGCGCCAATGAGGTGTCCCAGAAAACAGTGGAGGGAGTGGAAAACGTGGCCGCGTCGACCGGATTCGTTAATCCGGTGAGTGACGTCATTATTTTTTCTGTGATTTTTTTTTTCTCGATTAAGGTTATTTATCTATTTAAATCACTAGGTGGCGACTGCTCCATGTCAAACGTGTCATTCCTTTGTTCGTTTAAAAACTGCGACAGTAACTGATATACGGTGGAATAAGTTTGTCAGCGTCAAGGTTTAATTTAACATTTGCCATATAAAATACAGTTGTACGCAGTGCAATACAAATTATCAGATTGTTCCGTAATTATAAAGCCTTGTTTTCCTCATACACGAGGGACGTACATTACAGATCAGCCATTCCCGAAAGTTTTCTCGAAAATAATAATAATATTAATGAACTATGGACATATTGGATTTAGATTAATAATCTATTATTTTAAATTTCCCAAACGTTCAGCATAGAACATTTGTCCCTAAAAACGTTTTTTGTAAAACAGTATCGATGTCTGTAAATACGTGCACGGTTGTTGATGAAACAGTGATATTGTGAAAAATTGTAAATCAAGCGAATGTCTCCAAAAATAAAAATGAGCAAGACAGTTTGGTTTTCCCTATTGAAAAGCGTTGCATCTTCACAACCTATGAACCTGGAGAGAAATAACTAGAAAAAGGGGTGGGATTCGGTAACTGTTTCTACACAGTTCTAAAACATCTGTGCGTAATACGTAGGATTCAATTTCTGTCTTCCACTTTACTAACCTGTTCTGTCTATTTTTCCGTTTGAACATCACGGCGGTCCGTGGCAGGATGAAGCAGTTTATGAGGTGCATATAAAAAGTAGAATGGAATGGCGGTTTTTAGGGGGATGAATGAGCAGCATGTAAAATGTACCCCATTCCGTTCTTCCGCAAAACCTCCCGACTTGGTTTACCCACGACGTCATAGTTTGGAAAAGCTAGAAATGGCTCCTTAAACACTAAGCCTGGATCAGTAGCCTACAGCTCCGACATACACGTTTAATCAATAAGAAAGGGGTATAAACTGGTCCCGGGTCAGTGCTAGGAACGCCTTCAGTGCATGTCCGCAATTTGCTGTGAAGATACGCAAAACCCACTGCGCATACTTATTAACGAGCAGCCGGACCTTTCGGAGCAAAGATTTGCACCTCCTGCGGGGACTGTATTTACTACATCAGTCTGGGCCTCACATTCATTTTTAAAGATAAACAATTGGAGGAGAATAAGCTAAATTGGTTATCATGACATTGTGAATATTATTTTTCTGGATGTAAATAACAATTAAGATTCCATTAAGAAGGAATTAAAACCAGACAGCTCTATTGTCTCCCCAGGCACTAGTGTAAAATCTCTGCCAAACCACAGCACAAGCACTGGGCGTACTGTGGTTTAAATAACCTTATAATGCAGTAGGCCTATATTCTGCCGGATATGGAATGTTATCATCTTTTTACTTGTAAATTAATTTGATTGTAGTTCCATATCCATTTTAAGAATAAGTAGGCTCATAACCTCTGCCTACATATCCATTGCTTGCCCCTGCAAAACAGACGCAATAAAGAATATAAATAACTAAAACAACAGCAACAAAAAGACAAACCAGCTTGTTAATTAATTCTTTATATTAACAAAGATAATTTAAAATCCTGGAGCATAGAATATGGGAATTACAGTAAACTTCTGCAATTCTGATTATACATTGTGCATTGTGTCTGAAAGCCGGCCCTCAGATAAGCAACACAATCTATAGGACATCCACCACTGCATTCTTATCAGATAGGACACACCATTTGATCTCAGAATCCTTGGCAAAGTGAGAGCTACACCAGGTAACCCATTGTTAAAGTTTTGGTGATTCTTACGCTTTGGCCTTGTAAGGACACGTCATGGGTCACCTCGGACCGGGATAGGGTTGCAGGACCTCAGTTTTTATTGGCCCAGTGACAGGATGGCAAAAGCAGACAGCGGTGCAGTTGTCGGACATAGTCTCTTTAGGGCTGCCGTAAAGAGTGTGCTTTCGCTTTCAACTTATTCTCTCAGTCTGTTTGTCGTGTGTGTGTGTGTGTGTGTGTGTGTGTGTGTGTGTGTGTGTGTCTGTCTGTGTGCGTGTGCGTGTGCGTGTGCGTGTGCGTGCGTGTGTGCGTGTGTGTGTTTGTTTAAGCGATGTGTGCTGTTCGTGTATATGGGATTATGGTGTGAGTGAGGCATACTTGTCTGTATGTGCAATCATTTGTGTATGTGTTAGCGATGCGTGCTTGTCTGTATATCTATGTGTGATCATTCATGTATGTGTGCACACGCATATTTGTCATTGCATGCCTGCGTGTGCGTGTAATTAAGAGAGAAAAAAAACCAGGAGAACAGAGGCAGCCCTCCCTGCGCCCAGCAGGACAACTGTAATTACCATTCTTCTTTATCAACATTCAAAGGGTCTTTGTCGGGCCTATCCTTGAGTCTTCTCTCAGTTTTGTGTCTGACCTCATTAAAACTACTCAGTTTCAGTAGTATGTGGGTGTGCATATTTACGCTGTATGCCTGAGAGCATGTTTATGCCTGGAACAATTCAGACGTGGAAAATTTAACAGCCAATAAATTCTGTTAATTTATTAGTCACCTGAATTCACATTTTCTAGGCGGTAGACATGGTGCACATCAGGTACTGTGACTAACGAAAGCAACAGTGAGGGGGGGTTTTCTGTCATGGCACAGTCAACTACTGAATTGGCAAAAAGGCAAATATATATTTTATTTTGCATTATGCTTTTCAGGAGGTCATATTAATGGCCTTCTACCCTCTGCCAAGCTTGACTCCAAACCATAATCGCAGAGCCGACCTAGGCATTGAACAGAAATATTGATTTAAAACATGATTTAAACTGTTTAGAGTGCCTGGCTATGTGGACCACGGTCTTATTTGGCTATTTATTGCATTATATTGAGCTGCATTCGATACAAAGGAGCAGCTCTGACTTCCCTGTGTTCAAGGCATCGGGAAACTGATCCAATATGAATTAATGACATAATAAACAGCAATTTAGTGCCAGTACTTCAACGTCATCCTCACAGAAAAGAATCCACAGCTTCCTCACATCTGGAGTCCATGTATCCTTTTTTCAGTTTACCGGTAACGAATCATCTTCATCTAATTCTCATTTGTACTAACCTCAGCTGATTAACAACCGGAGGGGGGAGGGGGGCTGCCAGTGCGGGCCAGCGCTGATGATGTAGTCCATCTGATTGGACCTGCCCGCGGCGCGTGTGTGCATGTGAGGGCGAGCCATAGCGAGGTGCGCCATCTGAGCCTGCGGTGCGAGTGGAGGGGGTGGGGTCCTGCACGGCTGGAAGCTTGATCCTGACCCGGTGCTCCCTGACACTGCCACACCTTCCTGCTAACGTTGTGTCTTGTGCTTGCAGGCCGACTTCTCCCATGGAGGGGACCAGGGCGGAGATGCGGGCGAGGTGAGTGCATGTGTGGAAAGGGGGGAACAGAACTTATTTGTCTCACTGAAGGTTCTCACAGACGGATTGTTCTCATCCGGGCGATTTGAACCCACTTAAACCAGACAGGCTTCGAAAACCACACAGCATAAAGCTGGTTTGCGGTGCCTGTACAGAGAAATGTCAGGAGGTTTTCTTTAACATGATGGTTAAACATGTAACTCTGATCTAAAATTTTCCTTTCTCTCTCTCTCTCTCTCTCTCTCTCTCTCTCTCTCTCTCTCTCTCTCTCTCTCTCTCTCTCTCTCTCTCTCTCCCCCCCCTCTCTCTCTCCCCCAGGGATATTAGTCCTGAGACTGGCAACCAGCAAAAGCAATCCCCCAGGCCCCTCTCCTCTCTTATCAGAGTATTCATCTCTCCAGTCCCCTGGCCCCTCCAAGACTCCAGAAACTACTCATATTTTTTGTGACTTTATGGAAACCAAAATACAGAAAGACTTTCCTAGACCCCATAGGTCCCTGTCCATCATCCCATTGCTCCGCCTTCCTCCTCCTGTCCTGTGTTGGTGTTTTCCGCGCACTCATTACCACACACCCTGTTATCGTTGTTGCCCACTCTCACACTACCCTCACACTCTCAAACACACAAGCTCCACACACACATACAGTATTTACAGACTGGAGAGGTACAAATGCCTGAGAGAACATGTTATTCTGTCCATCTTAGAAGTATAGAGACAGTTAATGTGCAGTTAATGTGCGTGCCAGAAAGCGGTGCTTTTCATCTTGGTTTGTCCAAAATGTAGTGACATTAAATTTAGTGTTTATTCGTTCGTATGTAAAATGTCCTGTGCTTATAGTTGCATTTCTGTTGGTTCTGCCCCACAGGGTTGGGTTGGGTCGAGTCTACTGAGCCATACTTATTCTTCCCCACACACTTGAAACCCCACTCGCACTTCAGCTCTCACCCAAATACCAGATAGAAATTAAGAAAAGTTAGTTGGTGGACCCCTAAAAACTGACCAATACCTGGGTCCTGTTTGGTCCTTCCTGCCATGTAGTTCAGAGGGGTAGGTTTCCTTATGTTGAAAGCAGATATGTCACACCTTTCAGTTACTGGTCCAGTCAGAAGGAAGAAAGATTGCTCTCTGTGAGACAGGGCAGTGACTGTTCATCAGTGCAACGACTGAGAATAAGGTAAACAGGAAATTATTTATTGTTAAAACAGGTAATTAAAAATAATGCATTTTTATGGCAAAAATCTGAAAAAAGGCAACCGTTTAATGCCTGAGGGTTCCAACAACCATATAGCATATTCATTCCATGATACATACCATGTGACATTTTTCTGGCAGTTTTTGATCAATCAATTTCAATTTTCTACACCCCCTCACCCCCTCACTCTATAATTCAACACTATCATGCCTATCACCCAGCCTTGTGTTGGCATTAGGGAACTATAACAGATCTTTTGAAAGCATTGCAGTGTTATTACTTTGAAGCCATTTGAAACTGAAGACTGCATGTTGCCTTATAAGCAATCAGATTCTCCCTCCATACACAGGCAAAACACGCACACGCACACACACACTAACCATGGACTCATGCTCTCACACAGACACACACACACATACAGGCACAAACTCACCATAATGTAGAAGTTGGCATCCAAGCAGACAAGTTGATTTTATAAACAGTATAAGTGAAGTAAAGACAGTTTTGTTGAAATCCAGACCCGTCTCAGGTCTTTTGTCCCTGTACCCCTGCAGAGTGTGCGTGTGTGCATGTGGGTAGAACGTTCTTGTGCCCGAAAGTTGATTTTCTATCACAAGCCAGAGAGGAGCCACATGGCCATGTGGTCCATAAGCAGAACCGCTGTAGTAAAAATGTGCATGCTTTGGTTTTCCAGGTGTGGTTCAAAACACGCTACGACTGAGTGAGTGTTGACATTTTTATGGTCGTGTTTTTAAAATGAGTGGTATCCTAGCGGAAACCAAAATGGCCAATATTGTAGTAGTAATTAGTAAACAAATCAAAGCAGTATGAGTGTGGTCAGATGTTAATATGCAAAAGATTGTGTGCTCCCGGAAACAAGCACTTCTATGTAGAGAAATTACTAATAAACCAATCAACCGTTTTAAATTAATTTGGTATAATGCATTTCTTCCTACAACAAATTGCCAACAAATTGTTACGAATTGCTATCAATAGTTCAATACAGAGCCAGCATGGTAAAACATACTGAAATACAAAATATTCCCTTTATATAATTTATAACTGAATTATTTCCATTTGCTCGGCCTCTTGTCCCATTGATCTGCTCAGGGAATGCACAGCCTGTGCATTGAGTGAATCATGTCTTAAATGACCCAGGTGGCACCTGCAATCCAATGGGAATTCATAAAACAGATTTTTGAATTGTTGTTTGATTAATTGTATAATGATAACTGCAACAAAAAAAAACCTAACCCCAAAAAATTAACTTGATACAGCGACCACAAAGTACACACGTGTTACATGGCTGACCCAAAAATATTTGTTATGATCAATCAAAGGCTTCCCCCGGTTCCAAAGACAACCAAAGTTCCCTCTGAGTAAATTAAAAAGAAATAAGATAAGAAGTGTAAGGCCAGGCCCACCAGTTTGGGACAGACATGTCCCCCGCCACAGCTGCAGGGAGCCACAACAACATCCTGTCACACACTCCGCAGCGAGCAGAAGGTTTTATAGTGGACTGCAGAGACGCCCAACACGCCTGCCGAGGGCCAGGATGGCTGCACCCCAGTCACGCTGCTGGCAAGTCACAGAACCAGGCAAAGACAAACACGATGAGGAGCCAGGTAACAACATCTCTTCTTTAACACACCTGTTGCTCTTAGGGAATATATAAAGGGTTTTCTTAATCAAAAACCTACACTTACGGGGATATTGTCAAAAAAGGTTTTCTGTACTTTTTCTGTACTGTTCTGTAATATACCAGGAAAACTGAGCAGTGCTCATATTTTCCTCCTTTCCTCCTTTCCTCCTTTTGTCATAATAGCACAATTATCAGTTCTGTTTTCCTTCTAATTTTAAAACACTGACAATGCTTGTTGCTGTTCATGGCAAGGGCTTTTTGTGCTTGCGTCTGTGAGAGAAATTTCAGGAGGGGCCTGTCCCAGGTGAAAAACAAAGGGCTATCTCGTCACTGATCATAGCAAAGTTCCAGTATGTGAATGAACCAGCGTGAATGCTGGTCCTCAGAAGCAGGCAAAAACAGTACTGGAATGACCACTTTACAATATATCCCAGCCTGCACTGCAATTTTTTAATTGAGTTAAAAAAAAACAGACCCATATTTAATTTGCTTCAGTGACTAACTGATCTTGCCCAAGGAAGGATGATGTTTATTTACTTCCATGCCTTGAAAGAGAGGCTGGTGTGTCACCTTTGGAGACAGTGATGAAGATTGTAATGCATGGATCTATGTATCTGATCTCACTGAGCATCCCTGTCCTTACCTAGACCATGCCTGTATTCAAGCAGGGGATGCTGGTTAGATTTGTGGAAGCATGAGGAGAAATAACCTTTATTTCATTGTTGCTGTGACAAGTGTGCTCAAAGTTTGACTGAATCAGTTAAAGATAGTTAGATAGCTATAAGCCCAGACAAGAGGCAATGGGCTGCTAGTTGCTCCGAGGGTGTTTCTGACTCAGGTTGGTAAACAAGAAAGGGTCTCCGGGTCTCCCGCGACCGCTTGGCTTAAGTGAACGAGATCAACAAGATGCCTGTCTGGGCCGGCAGCAGAACACAAAGCACCAACACCCTAGTTCAGCACGAGGACCATCCTAGAAATCCGATCAACATAGGCGTAGTCGTGAACCGTGCCCTGCAATTAGCACGTGCTGTGCAGTGCCACCCAAATAAACATTGCCAAGCATTAAACTTCAAAGGTGTTTGTGGCTTTGGTATCAGCAGTAGGCAGGGTATGTAAACAAATCCATGGAAAAATACTAAACTGTCTGAATTAAAAAATATACAATTTGCAGTCACAGAATGTCTGGTTAAAAATGTATTTTCTTAAAGTCAGGATTTAGGCATTCACAAAAAAAACATGCAGAAGCTAATACCAATTTAGACGTTAAAGACAAATACCAGTTCCATAGTACTACACTGCTTTTGGACTACTTCTGAAGCAACTCCACCGTAAAAATTGTGGGTTGGTATTTTTTGGGGAAATTTCCATACATTTCCATTCCTTGTACTAGGGTTTGTTTAACCTGCAGTTCTCTACATAACATCATGACTCTCAATCTTGAAGTGACTCAATGACTAAAATTGACATTGAAATGCATGAGAGACACATACGATTTTACCTTTGTCACTTCTTGTACGATCAGCTGTTTTATCATGCATAACTCGATTAACTAAAATCTAAAGAGTCTAGCTAAGTATTGCCTTTTAGCAAGACAGCTAACTATATTATGGGGAAAAATATTTCATTATTACACAAAAAATATTACATTTTTACCAGTAAAACTTACTTTGTAAATATGAGGGGAAAAGGAAAACGCTGAGAGTCTCTTTCCAAGTGCCTTCTGAACCTTCTGACCTATTGATGGGTACAAAATCAGCGCTGCTGGCTTGAAAAAAGACACTAAATTTAGATTTTCAACTGTTTACGTGTTACATAATGGGAATTATAGATAAAAGTATGGGATTTTAAAAATCCAGCTCATGCCATTAGCCGATGGTAACTGTGAGAGCAAAGCAGCAGCACACAACTAGCATTGCGCTTCCCGGCTGGAGTTAGTTAAATTGACAGGGCTTCTCTCTGCTTGGTGCTAACGAGCATCTAAATATTGGTTGCTACAATAGAAAAGGGGCATGGGACACTTGTCTAGCCTAATTCAGCCTAGTGACAGGGGATGGACAGAACACCGAAGGTGTCCAGTTAGATATTACCCTAGAAGGCCCTGACCTCCATGCTATTCTTGACCTGGGTGCCTCTGTTTCGGATTCGAACCATGACAGGACAGACTCCACTGATGCTGGGCAGACTTGTCCTGGACTTTGTTTGGATGCACTCAGCAATGTTCGGCCAACAGGAGAACAGAGACAGTGTCTGCCAGCTAGAACACAGAACAGGAGGCTGCCAGTCAAACTGAAAACCGTCTCTGGAAAGAGGAGGTGAGCAAAGCTACAATGAGGGCTATCGAATAGCTATTTGACGTTGGTGTCATTAAGCCATCAGACAGCCTGTCGTGCTGGTGCAGAAAAACGGGTTCATGTGTTTCTGCGTGGATTAGTGCCAGACTAACTCTATAAAAATGTTTTAAAAGCATTAAACATTAAGACTCCTATTTACTTCCCTGGATTGACTGCATTGGCGGCTCATGCTGGTTTAGCTCTCTAGACCTATTCAGTGGGTATTGGCAGGCAGTGCTGGCGCCGGACTGCCTTCTCCATTGGGTACTGCCTTCTCCACTTCCGCTCTCTTCCCTTAAGGTAGTACATTGGAATACGTGCTTGCCTTTCTTCTGTGTACACTCCCTCACTTTTGACAACGCTTGAAGGCAATGCATTACTTTTTAAGAATTGTGTTTGTTGTTTACAGAAATTATTCATATTTAAGTCTTATTTGCTTCCTCCTCTCTGTAGCTGCGTTATTATGATGGTGACTAATCCCTTTTACATTTCTTCAGAGGGATGGAGCAAAATTGCAATGCCTTAGTTTGAGGGTTCCCCCGCCCCCCAAAGGCCTCTCGTTCTGCGTTGCCAAAGCAGACATGGATAACAAAAGACAATAACACCAAAACAACAGTAAAAATAAATGAAAAAGACCATAAACAGCGACACAGAAAATGCATTTATAAAGGATTCAATGATGTATCCATGCCTCTATCGTCATACAGCTGCAGGCAGACACAGGCTGTTCAGCTTCTCCCAAGAGCTCTCTCTCACTCCTTTTGGATCACACCATCAACACCTAAAGTTTTTTACTTGAATACATGTATAAACATGCAATTATTTATATGCAATTCATATTATGTCTGGTTTTTTGGACATGAGAGGGCATAGAGGAAGGTTTTTAATTTATGTAAACGTGTAATGTGTAATCTTCTGCTGCTGCTCTATAGAGGATAATAATAATAATAGGGATCTTGGATTCCCATTGTTTTATCTCATTTAGACGTTTTTGATCATTGTGTCATATAGACATAAAGTTAATATGCATTTTGTAGAGGAGGGTTTCACAAGCGTATGGATATTTTGATTTAAATAATCGATTTCCAAAAAATAAATTACATTAATATAGGGTACAAAAAAGTAAGATGGAATAATGTCGTATGACTAAATACGTTTGTACATTCCATTTTAATTCTCTGCAACAATTTCCTAGAGGGGTAAAAGACCGGTATTCAAGGCCATAAAATATATTGGCCTCTAATTAGCGATGACGCAGATTCTTATTCAGTTCGGTCCTGCATTCGAAAAGAGTAACAACAGTTACCTAACCAGTCGCTTGAAATATTACTGAAAGAAGCTATTACTTTTTAAGAAACGACGAAAGAGCGTGTTAGCGAAGTAAATGCATTATTATTAAGTTAAATGTAAATGAAACCTAAATTAAATGAGTTTAAAAGGTCGCCCGTTGGACAGACAAGCTTTCGCGTGGCGTATCATCATCGTCTCTTGATTACACAGTGGCTCAGCAGACCTCAGACTCGCCGCTTTTGGCCAGCTGAGTTTCAGCTAACAATACACTGGTGTATAGACAACACCACTGGTGGCAAAAGTAAGGCCAATATATTTATACGCAATAAATGTACCTTGGTTTCGAAATAACTTAACAGCTGTTGCATAGCCAAGAGTAATGTTTCGTCCACGGTTTGAGTGCTAACAATGCCGCATCACTCTGGTGTTGTAGCCGGGGTTGCCAAAGAGAAGGTGACTTCCATGATCGTAGGAGAAAGCAGAAAAAAAGGAAAGGAGGTAACGGTCACATCACGCTATAGAGGGACCCTCCTAGGCAACACGTGTACATCATGTTTAGATTTTGTATACGTCCAGGGATATTGGGACCCTTATCTATCATTGATAGACATTGTAAGCAAGATAACAATTTTGTTGTTCCGTCAGTTATCGGTTGTGAGCTGCCCGGTGCCGCCACAGCGACGTCCTTTTTGATAAAGTTTGCCGGCTGATTCGACATTTTCCCGGCTGCCTCTTCTGTGGATCACTCCCAAAATTTTCCCAACCCTGAATAATCTCCTAAATCGGCTTACATTCGCCTACTAAATCCTTCGTAGATATAGAATCGACAGATTGGACAGAGATGCTCATAAAACAACGATAAAAAAACAGCATGCGGGCGTTTTTGCTTACCAGTTAACTAATTAAAAATAAATCACGAACCACATGCGGATTTTGATGAGCTACTGTTACATTGTCTGTTATGGATAATTTAATGATTTTGTATAAATAATAAAGTTTTTTTTTTTGATTACATTTTAAATGGTTGTCAGTATACAAGTTATAATTTTTTGTTCTTCTACCTACTGTATGAATAACTTAATTAAATAAAACTGATTTGTTATCACTAATGTTGGCTACATTTCAAATTAGTTTCAAACATGCTATTAATTTATTTTCGCTGTCAAAACGCACACACGTCTGCTAATTGTATGTCCTGCAAACAATTTCCAACCCAAAACATCAAAAGTTGCCAAATCTAATGTTCATAACAGTAAGGTGCATGTATCATACTTGCACAACAGCATGTAACAAACAAGGGAGGCTGTACTTTATTGTAATTTTTATTTGTTTTCAAAAAAAAAAAAAGGCGATACAAATCCCCCAAATATTTCCAGATCACGGCTCACAGGACCAAAGGAGAAATAAAAAGAAAAAAATATTTTGTTCCCAAGAGCATTCCTCTCCACTCGGTATCCCCGTTTCCGTGTACCCAGAGGATAAAACTTAGACACTCAACATTAAAATTAAAATGAAACGAGCAGTTTAGTACAAGTGGCTTTGAGGGAAAATGGCTTTAACATGCAGTGGGGAAAAGCAGAATACTACTGGATAAAGACTTCTGGAGTCGAACAGGTATAGTCGAACAGGTATTGTCACACAATGCTGCCAAATAAAGGAATTTTGTAAGTGCCTATGGGACAACTTCCCAAAAAATAAAATCAAACAAATGACAATACCCGTTTAGGTCAAAGCCTGACCTCTCAACATCCAGAACTAAGGCATCTAAGGGCTGTCATTGAAAAGAAAAAGAAAATAAAACACAGTTATGTGGTAAGTCAACTGGGTGATATCCCACAAGGTGCAAGATACAAAACAAGGTACAAATCCAGAGAAAATAAAAATAATTTTTAAACTTGTGACGTGAAAAAAATAACAATAAATTTCTGTGACATTCAGACGCATGTTGCGTCTTTAATTCGTTCACGTCTCTGACTTAATGTTTGCCGCACGAAATCTCACTTATAATTACATAAAATACAAAATAAAAAACAAACGTGTGCGTTACAGTTGTTGATGCCATCCTTTGCACTGGCCTACTCTGGCAACAGCCGTAAGAAAGCCATGTTAACCGCTAATAAAAACTTTTGGCGTCAATTTCCGGGTTAAAAAACCACAGACAAAAAACATGTGCAGTATGACGTTGGAACGGACAGAGATGTTAACAGGGAAAGGTAAACGCTAAACATTACATTAACGCTTCTGTTGTAGGACTATAGATGTAATCGCACTACAGAAAAGGACACAGGAAGAACGGCCTAAGGGTTATAAAATGTCCCAACAGCATGGGATAAGTCATGTGTGAATGCTTGATATGTTACATAAGGGTTGCATTGGGCTGGATGGAGTAGGAGGGGCGGGATCCTGGATCAACAGAACAGATGGACGGACGGATGGAGCTGCTTGGATGGGGATAGGGCTGTGACCGCTCTATGTAAAAGTCAACCCAGCCTCGTTGTACACCTTGAAGACCTTCTCAATGGCATTGACATAAGCGGCCGTCCTCAGATCCAACCCCAGGTTGTACTTGTTAGCTGTGCGCATGATTTGCTACGATAAGGGAAGGAAAGGTGAATTAGGAAAAATGTATTTACTGCAACTTGTGCGTTTCCTGTCATAAATAGGAAAACATACAAGATTACAGCCCAATCTTGTAATTCGGTAAATCGGTATTTACCGAATTACAAATGGTACGCGCTGAAATTTCGTACCATTTTATATTTTAAAACACTAAAACTCAAAATCAATTATTGTAAGGTGACATTGGTTTTGCATTTAATAAAAACAGAAACATGTTGCTTGCATAAGCATTCAACCCCCACACATTAATATTAGAGCCACTTTACACTCAAATAACAGCTTTAAGTCTTTTGTGGTAAGTATGTACCAGCTTTTGGCCCATTCTACTGACTAGGTTCCAAATTCCACATTCGATGTCCTGTGTGGCCCTCACAGCTGCCTTGTACACCATAATGACTATTGTTGAAAAAACGTGGCATAGAGGGAGACGGTCCCGTGGACACTTACCCTCGCAGACCTCTCCATGGTGTAGGCAAGGCCAGAGTGCACAATGTCCTTCTCGGAGGCGCCCTGCAGACGAGCGGGACAGAGCGAAAATCTTCACACCGAGGCACTGAAGTCTCCACCACCCCCATCATCCAAGCATGAGAACTGAATTAATACATTTGGATGTTGCAGT